>JAUIRJ010000067.1:0-85369 GCA_030555515.1 Acutogordius australiensis | reverse complement strand
TGATATTTAAAATGGGTTCATTCATGCCCTACATTATATTTACTTGGCCGGACTTTTTTAATCAGCTTGCCAGGCTTTTTGTACAGTCGTTAAATT
Source organism: Acutogordius australiensis (assembly GCA_030555515.1). Taxonomy (NCBI): domain Eukaryota; kingdom Metazoa; phylum Nematomorpha; class Gordioida; order Gordea; family Gordiidae; genus Acutogordius; species Acutogordius australiensis. The sequence continues at coordinate 85,273 of JAUIRJ010000067.1, read as the reverse complement.
AATTTGTGATAGTTGTTAAGAAAAAGTGTTCAAATATAAATTTATTTTTAAGCTTTATGATTTGAACATCTTGCAGGTAAACATATTAGGCCCTAAAAATAAATATTGTTTTTTATTTTCAATTTTTTAGACTATTCAAAACAGTAATACAATCAATATAAAATTACCAAAGTTCTATGGATATCGAATGTACATTGATGTTGGCTTTCTCATTGAGGGAGTTATGGTCAAGCGTTGACCTTAAAATCGGTATATATGGCGTTTTTAACCAAAAAAATATATCAAATATTTTTAAATATAATCATTTTAGTATTTTTTTAACCTTCACCTTGACAATGAAAGGAGAAAAAAAACAATCTTAAAAAATAAATTTTTTGATGCCATAGTTAATTATGTCTTCATTTTAAAATTTTTAATACTTTGCGTAAACGAGTATTTAGACCTTAAATATATAATTAAATTCAACTAAAATTGTGATAATATTTGTTATCGGCACCATTAACTGACAAACAACGATAATTGCTATAAATGCTTAAGGTCGTCTAATTTTAATGTTTGCTTCTTGGTCAAATAATTTTTTTTAATGTTGAGTTATTAGCCCCTCAAATATTTTTTTTTCAATGGCCAGGTTCTATGTAAATGATTTATTAACATATAAGTATTTTTTAATGGTTTTTGATAAATAAAAACTCAAGTTCTTTGGCAAACATCTTTATAAACTTTTAATTAGAATAATTATAAATATTATTTTGAATTAATCATGGGGATGAGTTATTCTCTCGCAAAAGTCTTAATAAAAAAAAACTCCTTTTTGTCAAAAATAGGTCGTGGTCAAAAACAACAACGATAACAAAAAATTAGGTTAACGCTTGTAAAATTTTTTTTAAATTTGCACATCTAATTATTAGAATTGGCAACTAACTATCCATATTTATGTAATATTAAAATTGGACCATTCTGGATGTTTCAGCAAATTAGACAATCTACTAAAAATTTGGAAAAAATCTAAATTACTTTGCACAAATAAACCAAATATTATTATTTGCGTTCCCCCTTAATATCGCAGTAAATATTTACGCCATTTGATTTTAAGACCATCCCTCAAATTTTGTTTATGTAATTTTTCAAAACCTACAGATAATTACAATTGGGATTTAGGTTCGTAATTTAAGCAAATTCGTCATAAATTATGTTTTTAGTTATACAATTTAAAGAGGTGTAGAGAAGGATGGTAAGAGAATTTAAATACAAGTATGTGATTTATTCAGAAAGGCTAATATTAAATATATCAAATGTTGGCTTTAGTTAGATTAATAACCATGCAGGTACAAAGCTTTTATTAATACTTTAATAATCATACGGAATTGAAGGAATAAGTATTTATTTGCATAAAACACTTTTAATTTATTTTTTCCTGTATAAAGTACCTGATAAGACTAAAATTTATAAACTTCATAAAAAATTTATTTTTCCTGATCCAAATTAGGGTAACCTGCTAAAACTACAATAATTTAGCTTATTTTTGGACAAGTAGCTTTAACTAAACTACGTCTGGTCTATCCAATCAGAAGAGTGTTTTTTTTAGTTTAATTTTATTTGGTTTCATTGGTGAGAATACATCATTAGCATTTTTTTTAGTCTTAAATAAACAAAATATATATTAACCAAGTTATTGTCGTTAATATGCTATCATTACTTATTACACAGGTCAACAAATATCAATGTCAACGTGAAATTTATGAAAACATAAAAGAATGCATCACGATGATGGCTTAATCTCGTATGTATTTATCGTTTTTCTTAGTTTTTTCCGTCTTTGGCTCCTTAGATCCGTCTATATACAATAAAAAAATGGCCTTTTTGACCAGGCAGATTTAAGTATACCTTAAAAAGAAAAAATTTAAAAATCCTTTTTGCATATTAAAGTTACCTGTAACTTAAATTTTTAATCACAAAGGAAAATAAATTTTATCAATATATCAAGCTCTTACATCGGCATTTAGATAATAGATATTTCGCGTTCAAACTTAAATACCACACGATATATTGTCGGTTTTTAATGAAAATATTATTTGAAGTTTGAATTTAACAGTTTAAATATTGTGAATATGCATAAATAAAATTTCATTTTATTTTTGTTTTTAAATCTTATTTGGTTTTTTGACCTTTTTTTCTAAAATTTTCAATGTTTATAACTGACTAATTAAGTATTAGAAAAACGGTAAAGGGATTTGATATTTTCTAAGATGGCAGGTTTGATCTCTGTAGTTAACTCATAACTCTCAAAAAATTGTTGACCTGTATAATATAAAAATTTTTAGTATCAAGCTCTTACTTTAAGCAATGAACTGTGTTATAAATTAACATACTTATTATTAAAAATTTATTGTTTGAACAGATATGACTTTAATATTTCGAATAACGTCGGGATAGATGTATATTAATTTAAGTTAGTTAGAGGCTCTGTGCTTTTTTAATGCTCACCGGGTACAATAACTAAATAATGTATGTAACCAGGAGCGTGTATTGAGGGAGGTCCAAAGGGGGCAATTGCCCCCCTTTAAAATTTTTTTTAGATTTTTGTGATGTTAATAACGTTTGAATTTACCAAACATAAAAAAAAGAATAGAAATCAATATATTTGCTTTTTTTTTGGAAAGTAAACCTCACAAAATAATTCTATAAGTAAAAATTCAATATTAAAATTAAATTTGTAGTCCCATATCTCCTAAATAATTTCATTTTCCCCTTTTAAAAAGTTCTGCATACGCCCCTGTATGTAACAAAAACTTACACGGCGAATGAACGTCCGATTATCTGCAATTTACATTTATTTGTTAACTCAAAATTATAAAGAAAAAATGTGCCCTACACCCATTAATTTTTTAATATAAGACAAAAAATTAAAAATTGTTTAAACCACACATGCGAAATGTAATCTAAACAATTCAAACTGGTAAGAAATGTTTTTAGATAACAAACTCGACATTGTCTGTGGTATATACATCTCTCAAAGGTTCTGGTTTTTCATTCACAGGCATTACCTCTTCGTTTTCCAAATCTAAAAATTAAAGTTCATATTTGAATTAAAAACCAACATAATTTACATGCAATTTATGAAATTAAGGGGCTGATTTGTAGAGTTGAAAAATGTGAAAAAAGATGTTTAGTTTCTTCACTTAGGGACATATGCAAAGTGAGTTGTTAAATTTAAAAAATTTTATTTTTTTTTAACTTTAAAAAAAAAAATTTTCTATTTTAGAAAAAGAAACTAAATTTGCATTTAAAAAAAAATTTTTGCAAAATTTTTTAAAATTTGTTTTAAAAAATAAAAACTTATTTTTCACGTGCTCTAAATTAAAAATATTAAAAAAAAAATTTATGCACAACGGTTTTTTTTTTAAATTAAGAATCACCTGTTTTGACAAAGAATTTATTTAAATGAACAACTTAACATTATTGTAATTTTTTCCTGCGCTTATTTCATACCAAATTGACCTGTCGTTTTAGTAGGTTTTAATTTTGCAAGTCATAAAAAATCACAATACCTTCATTAGTAGTATTGTATATAGGAACATTTAGTTTGGTGCCATCTTTATTTATTATTTCAATCGTTTCGTGACGTTCGCCTTCAGCTATTAAATAAATACCCCTTAAGCGCCTACAAATAACTTTTTGAGAAAATATCGTATTTAACAACAAACAGATTGTAGATAAGTCAACTTTAAAAATGGGCTTTTTTTTGACCATAATACTTTTTCCCGCCTAATCAAATGTATATAGACGTTTTGAAGGTAGAAAAATGTAAAAAAAAGAGATGTTTAATTTGACCTTTAGATTTAAAGTGAAAACATTAATACGTAAAAAGTTATAAATAATATGTTACCTATCAGTAGTTTCGGTTGGAATCATAGTCAGCAACATAGAGCGAGTTGCTCTTAAGAAAAAAAAACGGTCAAGCGTAGCCCAAACGTGAAAAAAAAGCCAAGTGAGGCCGGGTCGATTAATTGTCTCAGTAATAAACAAGGATTTTAAAATTTAATATGTTCTTACGTTCGATATCGAGTGTCTCATATAGCCATCTGAAGTTGTGTGTTTGACCATCGTACTGAAAAGCTGCTCGAAATTTAAGTTTTTTCCCAGGCACATTCCCTAAATTAACCCATGATTCAAGGGGAAAAAGATATGTTGGATCACTCCATTGATCACCATGGCCAAGCTCTACCATTACTCTAACACAATGATTATATTTTAAGACATAATAACTAAGGTTAGGTCCTTAGTTTATTCTAAAGGAAACACTTGTTTAATATCAAGGCACAAGCATATTTCCTACAGCTTAATTGATCAAGGTCGGAATTAAATGACTAAGATAATAATTTTTTGATAATATCACTATGTTATGTGGCACATTGATCAATTAATTGTGATGGTAATCCATTTATTAAGATCACGATCAAAATCATAGTGGTCGATTGCCACATTATATGTGATCATTTTTATTATTAACATTGGCCAATTTATATTGGCCAGCACTGTATTAAAAAATTACAGCAAAAAAACTTTTATTTATTTATATGGCATAATTAGGCTGTTATTACACGTTTCTAATTTGTAACTTTGTATATTTTAATAACCACAAAATGTTTTATTTTCCCGCGTAGCTGGTCAAATTGACTAGTTTCATACGATTTTAATCTATTGCTAAACCCAATTTCGTATATGCTTTTTTAATAGAAAATTGCGTAAACAGAAATTTTAAAATAATAAAATTTTGAAAACTGTTTAGGATAATCACTTTTAATTTTGACGGATGTTTTACTGATCCAATGCATATATTACAATTAGATAATTTTTTAGGGCATCTAACATAAGGTGTTGTGCTAAAAGTTAAATTCAAAATAATTAAAATAGGTACAACAAAATTAAAAAAAATAGAATCCTCTAAAGATTATATGACCGATATGTGTGCAAATTGTGCACCAAGCTTCAAAAATAACATAAAAAATAAATATCTATACCAAATAATATTCAGATTTTTTTTTATAAAACTAAGAGAAACAATTAGAGATGTACATAACCTTATAATTTTTCGCTTTACTTAAACTAGCCATAAATCATTGACTTACATTTCATTCGAAGGAGCTAAGTTTAGAATAACTTCGTTATTCGGCCAATAAGATACGTTTAAAATTTTTGGCACATCTATAAATTTAAAATTTAAAAAAAAGTGAAATTGTAGTGTTTAGTTTCATACGAACTCTTGTAGGTTTAAATTTAATTAAAACGTTGTTTTAATTTTTGAAAATTTCTCACGACAGCAGTTATTAAGGCACTTGTAACAAAAAAGTAATAAAAGTGTCTAATAACACAAGTCAACACCAGTGATTTTCATATCCGTTTACGTTTTAATTAAACTTAGATCTCAGCTATAAACATTAAAGATTTCTATAAAAAATGGTTAAAAAAAATAAAAACAAAAAAAAAATTAAATTTTTTTTGTATATTATACAGGTCACTAAATATCAATGTCAAAAAATAGAATTTTATGAACCATAAAAGAATGCATCCCCATGATGGCCTATATATTTCATTTTCTAAGTTTCTTCCTCCTTTAATTCATTAGACATATCGAAAAAATGGCCTTTAAACAAATGCCACCTCGAACACACTGAAAAAGGTTAAATAATGTTTTTTTAGATAAAAATTCCTTGTAACTTATATTTATCGTATTGTAACTTCTATTTATCGTCTCAAAAAATAAGATGTAAAATTTTTAAGTATATCAATCTTTTACATATGAATAATACATATTTTGTGTTTAAACTTTAATAGATATATTATCGGTATAAATTATTTAAAGTTTGAATTTGATAGTTTATATTATGAGTAGATAAGCAAAAATGTTTATTTTTGTTTTTCAATCTTAATTGTTTTTATTTTTAGTTTTTCTTAAAATTACATGTTTATAGCATACAATAAGTTGGATTATAAAAAACGGTAATCGGATTTGTAAATTTCTAAGATAGTTTAATCTCTGTAGTTAACTTATACTCAAAAATGAGTTGACTTGTGTTAACAAAAGATATTTCAAATTTTAAACATTATTTTAATTTAAAATCGGTTAAATTTTGTGCCGTTTTTAATTTGGACGCGAAATGTTTGATAATAACAAAATATGTGTGTAGTAGCTTGATATATTAAATTTTATTTCTCATTATATGAGGTTATAAATAATTACGTTTTTTTTATATAAAAAAATGATTCTTATATTTTTTTTTAGGGTATTCTTGATCTATCAGTTTGGTCCAAAAAGATTATTATCTGGATACGGATAAATGTATGGAAGGGCGTAGAAACTAAACAGAGAAACTCTGAGATAAGTCCATTATGGGGGCGACTTTTAAGTTTTAAGAATATTTTTTTGAAACATTAAGATTATTGACCTGTTTTTTAAAAATTGTTTCATATGTTTTCACTAGACAACAAAATTTGGACGACCCTAAGCATCATTTATGACAACTTTTTTGGTCAAGTTGGCGCTGATCACGAATATGAAATTAGAATATTAGCCAATGCCTCAGATTTTTAGTTATTCGGTATCAAAGTTGAGATTTTTTAATTTTTGGGGTATTTTGGGCTTCTATATCATTAAACCTATGGCAATTAACAAAAGTTTAAAAATATATTTAGATAACGGAAACATTTATTATTAACGTAAGGGGTTTTAATTTTTTTTTAAATATTTAATTTTTGTTTATTTTTTTATTTTCATAAAATTACTGGTTTTCCATAAAATCCGTTTTTTGATCTAAAACAACTTAAAAGTAAATTACTAATAATATTGGGTAATAAACTTTTTTAGAAATGTTTTTAATAAGGAATCTGGCCAATAGATTTTTTGTTAAATTAATAGTTAAAAAAACTTTGTGAATTTTTTTCTGAAATTTGAACGCGGTTTAAAAATAATTGGAGGCATTGGAAAAAAAACAAAACCCGAGATCGGTATCTCAGAAAAATTCTCTAAACCCTCAAAAAATCGTTGATGTTGCACTTTATTTTGTTGTTTAGTGTAGAATTTGTTGTTTTAAATGGTTTTGTTTAATACTACATCTAAAATAATTTATAAACTTACCTCAACTAAAATTAGGCACTGCTTAGACCTATTCAAACCTTTAACAAGCTATATAACCTCAAACCCATAACCATACTAATTATGATAATTGGTGAGAGAAAATGGGATCCACAATAATTTACATTAACAATAGAAAAATAAATTTAAATGTATAAATGTCAATTGCCACAAATATAAAATGAAGAAGAAATAGTAAATGTTAAATATGGCAAAAGGTATGTGCCTTTTTTCATTAAACTTTCTAAATATAAATCACTAGAACTAATACTACGATTTGATTAGTAATATTTATACAATTGACATGATTTGTTTAATTTAATATAGAAAAATAAAATACTCTGTTTTTTTAGATTTTTTCCTATTGTGTCAAATTATTTGCGACATTAATGATAATATATATTAGTTTATAAAAGAGCACGTAATTTAGAAAAAAAATTATAGCTTCAAAATTCTGGAAATTATAGAGGTTTAAAATGGGGTCAGTACGGAACCCATTGCAGCATTCGCGTTTCGATTTTCACCTTATCATTAGCGGATTAAAGACTTATAATGGTTATAAACATTAGAATTGACTATTTAAACTAGATCCTTTATTGCTAATAAGTAGGAATTAATTAAAAATTCCTGCAGCAAGCATAGCTGTTAGAGCTAGATTAAAGTTTGTTTAGTTTTAAATCAACTATTTTTAGTATTTTTTATTTGTCTAAACTTGTAATATTTATCAATTTTTTTTTGTTACTTTATTTTATTTTTTAGGATATTAAGGATATATGTTAAGACCATGCTAATAATCTGGTTTTGGATATGTATATCCTACTTACCTTCTAAGTTATATTGTGGTTTACAGATGACATTCAGAGAATTGTGCGGATTCTCAATTCATACTGAGAGCATGATTAGCAGAATTTAAGGTTATTGATGGTACTAAATTCTATTCTCTTACAGTTTTTTCAAAATTTTTACAAATGTCTTTTTCTTATTATATTATGCAACTATATTAAATTGTAATCAAGGCGGGCTAACCTTGTCTTTTGACCATATTTTTAATGGAAGGAAAAGGGAAATTTAATTTAAAGAAGATAATAATTAAATTTAGGTGAGTTTGATATCAGGTAAAACACATAAATCCTAAGATTCCACACTATATCGTCAAATAATTCTCAGGTCAGTGTCACAATTTAAAGTATTTATTTTACTAAAGCTTGCGCAGTGGAAAACTAAAAATGTGTATTTTGTTTAGGAAGGCCCTCATTTGAATTGCAGAAAAAGAGAGATTTTGTTAAGGCCAATAATCATAAGCTAAGATATACAACTAATTATGATTATACTTCAAACCCCCACCATTTTAATTATGACACCTGTGTAAAATTGCATGGGCTGCGGCTAGTGAAAAGGTTCCGAAGAAATAAAATTGAGCGTAATTAATTAACATTGAGGTGGCTATTAGGTAATAAAAAATTTGTTAATTTTTTTAGGCGAATCCTTAAAACCACAAACACGTGAAATATTTTTCGATATTCGCCGTAAATTTTTTTTAATTTTTTTTTTACAATTTAAACGGCATTAGCCGCAGCCTAGTACAAAATTTTTGTCTTTTTTAAACTTATAGCCTGTTAGACCTTATCTTCAACTCGAATAAATATTCATTATTTTATAATATCAGTTTAGTTATTCCGCCTATGCAAGTCATAATTTTTTTTAGGTTTTTTTATTCAAGTAAATGTAGGTATATTGAATGTTAAGCACTCTTTATACGGTCAACCCAAACTCTTAATATTTTGATTAAATTGGGGCAAGCCAATTCGTGGAATAAAAGATATAGAGCCAGGTAGCCCGGGTCAATATTTTACATATGCTGTCTCGCGATATTGAAAACATATGTTGTTTAATTTGGAAGTCAAACTAGTGTTACTACCTGCGACGACAACATTCGCATATGTCCATCTAATATGTGTTTGGTTTTTGGACGGAGCAGCTAATCTAATTTCAAGTGTTCCCCCTGGTAAATTCCCTAGATTAATCGATTTTTGATAGGGAGCTGCGATGATTGGGGTGTTCCATTGATTGAAATCATGGTAAGTTTCTACCCAAATACTAAATTATAAAAATGTAAAAACATGAAATCAAAAGTGGGTCTTGCATTTTTAAAATGACCCTTGCCTGACGGTAACGCACGTCCATATCTATCAACCATACTAAAAAGTGTACATAAGAACTCGACTGAATGAGAGTTAATGGCAATTTAAATATCAGACCTACGATCTCATTGATTTTTAAATCTACCCGTTTTTATAACCAAGTAAAGTAAACAAAAAATTATTTAAAATTAAATAATAAGGAAAAAAAATTATATTTAACACAGCTGAAATATAAAATCCAAACTTTTAATGTTTGGTGCAAAATTATTAAATTTGGTCAAATTTGGCTCTTGATAAACTTAACAATTTGGCTGAGTTCAGATGCGTCGTAAAGAGAAAATGAAATGTATCGCTTTATTCTTTTTACGTACCATAATTCTCTTTGAAACGAATTGAATTTTGTCAATTTTCGTCTATCATTTAGCCTCACAACTGTGAATTTGAACTTATAAAGCTTTATTACTTCTACAAATGGCTACTAAAAGATGTTGAACTACGAGGCTTACTTTTGAAAAACATAAAATATTTATATTTATTGTAAAAACACAACTGGTACAAAGAGCGCTAATTAGCAAGGTGGCAGTGGCAATAACCTATTACTTACTTTTTTAATTATATATTTGTATATTAAAGGTCGCGTTCCAAATAATTTTTTCTCATAAAATAATTCAATTCGATCTTCCTAAATTAGTTTGACGAAAAGAGAAATGTGCAATCATATGTTATATCCGGCGATACCGTTCATACATATAACCCAGGTCAACTAATTTTTAAAAGCATTAAGAATTTTACAAAACATATAATACAAAACATAAGTTATTTTATAGTTACAACAAAAATCACGAATTCGACTTGGACTGTTAATTTCAAATCCTAGAGAATAATTTTATATTAAAATCGACAAAATATCTTTCAATTTAGGTTTGGATACCTAGTTATATGTATGATCTAAGTATTTACATAATTTGTATATACTCAAAAATTAATCTCAGTTAAGATAAATATAAGTTGTTATACCACAATTTTTTTTTGTAAAATCAATTATTCATACCTCAACATAATTTCAAAAAGCCTATATATCAACAATTTTAAACGAGCTTGCTTATGGCCAAAACAGAGTACGAATTAATTTTGAATTTTACTTGCATGTAAAAGCATAATGACCACACTTTCAACAAATTTTTTTTCGACAATAATGTGAACTGTAAAAATTAAAAAAAAATTGGTTTGAGGTTTCCCCCATACCTTTCCCCATTTAGAAGCGCCATACCCGTCAGGTTTGACTCTTTTAATTCGAGCAGAGCAAATTAATATTGCCGACTGGCTAAATAGTAAGATTTACTCGCACGCTAGCGACCTAGGTTCCAGCATTGGCTCTATAGTTAAGGATCTACTGCCTGAGCAGGCCACTCAGAAGCTTCAAAGTGGTTACACTTTTTATGCTATTTTTCCGAAGAAAAAAGCTACTGCGCCCGGATTCGAACTCGCAACCTCCTGCGTGTAAGACAGAAGGTTTGCCAATGAGCTATGCCCATGTTAAATTTTATAAAATTAATATAGGGCACAATATAATGAAATGATATAATATTATAAATTGCTTAGAGCTTTATGACTCTCAAATTAACTTAAAAATAATTCCTCTTACCTTGATTATTATAATTTAGGTCACTTGAAATATTATATTTGGCAAAAACATAAATTGGTTGTAAATAGTTTAAAATTAATATGACCTTTAAGTTGTGGATAATTTTAAAAAAAAAATTCCTAAAAAAAATAAAATTATAACAAACATGTATAAGCCTTACAAATTAATTATGTAAATTAAAGTTGCGATATTGAAACATAGGAACAAGATATTTTGAGGCTACAAATGTAATTCAGAAAGGTAGCCTGCATTTGACAAATGTATAATAATGAATTTACGTTTCGTTCATAGGAACCAAATTTAAGGTAACATTGCCATCCGACTCATAAGACAAGCCGTCAGTTCTTGGAATGGGATCTAAAATTTAACATTTGTCGTAATGTTTTTATTTTCCAATTTATTTTCTAATATCATAATTTGACCTTTTACTGTCAACATAGGATGACACTATGTAAATGCAAACAGACTATTGAGGTATATCCTAACGATTTAACGGCTCGATGAAAGGGTATGCGCCATTTTAATTAAAAAAATTAAATTTGTCTTTTTTATGAGGGCGGTTTTAAACTTAATTCATATGTTAAAAATTTTTCTAACCTTTAATTTTTTTAAAAAATCATGAACGCTAATAAAAATTGGAGACAATTTAATAAAAATGCGTTAAATGGTTCAAATTTAGATGAAGTCTAAATCGTCATAATAAATACTTCTTGCATAAAAAAACGGGCCAAATGCAATTTATGTAGTCAGTGTCTTATTATTGCAAAACAATAATAGTTGTATGAAAATAATAGTAAAAATTATTATTGTGTATATGGAGAAAGTTTAGATTTAGACTATCAGTTCCAATCTGATATTGCACCTTGTTTTTACGTTACTACATTTTTTGAGGGTAGGAAGCTGCGAAGAACGCCCTAAACCCTTGGGACCGACAAATTTGTATGAACCTTTAGCATCATGCTTGTATATTCTTTTTTTAGGTTTGAATGCTCGAACTTTCAGGATTTAACGTATTCGCTAAGGTGGGTTAGGCACGAGGCGAAATCAGTACCAGGGCCCCAATCTTATACTTAAAATTACATACCCCGGAGCAGTATGAAACAATTTTTTACATACATATCGACTCTAGGCTTTTAAACAGAAAAACAGCCAGGACTTTTTTGAAAGCTACTTGCAGAATACATATTAGAATTAGGTAATTACTTGGCAAAGAGAGGGTAAAACCCATCGTCACTTCCTCCCCTTACTTTTTTTCTAAGAACGCCTGTGCCTGATATGTGTCTCCTTTTGGGCCAGTTATCTTATTTACATGATTCTCGGATATTATTACAAATATATTTTATTGTCATAAACACCTCCGGCCCCCATATTATTTATGGAAAAAAAAAGTATAGAGCTCTCACCAAGATGGAACGTGTATATTACACTGTAAGAATACCGTCCTTCTAAATGTGTTCTCATCTCAACCATATAGTCAGCTCCACCTTTTAACATTCCTAAATCAATGCTCCTTTTCTTTCCGGATATTTCGCGTGATTCATATAAGTAATAAAAGGATGCCGAATCATTCGATATGCAACTGAATGTGTAACTATCAATATATAAAGTTGAGTTAAATAATAAATGTGGAAAATAATGAGTCAAATAAATGGATGCTGAAAAATTATAGCAAAGTGATTAGAAGAATTGGCGATTAAATTTGCTCTGATCTTAGAAACTATCATACTTTAATACGAAATGTCAATATATTGAACAACAAAACTTGGACAACTTATGCATTATTAGATTTTTGGTTAGGTGCTAATTACAAATATACAAAATTACAATTTAAGTGATTCACGTTTTTTGCCGATTAAAATAAGGTTTTCTAAATTTTTGGGATAGACTTTTAGATACACAGGTCTACAAATTTTCGAGACTTATGAGTTATCTTTAGATACCAGACCTGCGGTCTTAAACATTTTCAACTTTGTTTACCATCTTCTTTATTCAAGCTTTTAGCAGCCATTAATTTTAAAATATTAAAAAAAAACAATAAAAATTTAAGACAAAAAACGGAACATTAAAAAAACTTAATCTTATCTATGAGACCAAGTGGGCATGAGGGACATCGGTTTTTCTACGTTGTTATTCATCCTTTAAATCCTCCTTCAACAAAAGTGCTTTTGCATTATTGCAAGTAAAATGTACTGGACATGGTGTCCAGCTATTTTGCTTAAAAATACTTGAATACCACCTTTACACCCGGAAATTACGTTCGCCACATCGTATCATTGTGCGATCAGGTTTTTTGGTTTTAGATTATATTCCAACAAAAGATTGTTGTCAAGTGAGGAAATTTCTTTGGTGTTAGTAAATTGCTTTCACAAATATACAGTTTTCTGTAATATCATATTTTTCTATATATCTAATAACAGCAGAAATAATTTTTGTGTTAATCTCGTTATCGAATGAAAAGTGTTTATATGAATGAAAATACTTTTTAAAAGTTAACATTTTTAAAATAATAATTTTTAGATTTTTGTATGAGCAAATTTAATTTTATTGGGGTGGAAGAGCAAAAATAAAATTTATACGTTTTTTTTTGGGGGGGGGGGGGGGGGGGGGGGCGGAGAGGAAGAATTTAATTTTTTTTGGGGGGGGGGGGGGGGGGGGGGGGGATAGGGTAATTAAAATTTTTTGAATGGACCTCTTTTAAAAGGGTTCTAGAATCGTGTCAGTTCTCATAAATATTTTCAATTTCAATTTTATTAAAGGTAATCCAACTTCTATATAATATGTCAAAAGATTTTTAACATAAAAGAAAAATTATAAATGTATTTATTAATATATATATTTGCAAAACTATTAAATTACATAAAAAAATTGTTTTATTTTTTAATAATATATTAATTTTGTCATATTTATGTAGCGCATAGCTTAATACTCGTGTAAGACATTAAACAATCTTATTATTTTTTACAATTATTTGTAATATATAATTATTGTTTTTATTTTTGTCTTCGAAAATTCAATCAGAGATTTAACAAGATTTGACGTACACTGTTAATCTTGTGTATATCGGTCTGACCCTGACTATTGAAAAACGCTAAATTCTGGTTTATAGGAAAACTTTTAGGCACAATTAAAATTAGTAAGGCATATAAAAACTTTAGTTTTATTTAAACTCAACTTCAAGGGCCGTTAGGGGTTTTTTTACGGCTATTCATTTAGGTAAGGATGTTTAAATTTAACGATATGAATTGTAAGAATCTTAAAAATGATAGGTAACTAAATAGTAATAACTGTTCGAATTTTTCAATAAAATTTATTCGCTGCAACTATGGCCTTGAAATATTAAATTGTCCAGATGTAAAGCCAAAAATATTTTTTTTTTGGTAAGGAGGTGGATAAATTTGGGATCAAACGAGCAAATTTTTCTACCTCCTTACCAAAAAAAATAGATATTTTTGGCTTTACATCTGGACTTACATAGTAGCATTTGTTAGTATGGCATATATTGACATTATTGCATTACCGTTGGATCCGCAACTCATCATAACATGAACTAGATTGACAAAATATTCGGTTGGTTACTACCGGCCAGGAATTTTAATTGATATTTTTAGACTATTTGTAATAAAAATCTCTTCACAAATGAATTTACATCTAGCGAAGTTTTAATATGAGTAATTTAAAAATACCTCAAGATATAATTATAGCCCAAAAGATCCGAACTATCCAAAAATGTCTAACATAATAAAATTGTTAAATTTTTTACCTTGTTCATAGCTTTCGGTTTATCATTATTAACCAAGTATTAGGCTATCTAAAAAATATGTTTTTTAATTTTTACGTGGTTTGGAACTGAATATAAGTAGCTTTACGACACCTGTTCCCCTAGAGCTAGCCAAACACCCTTAATTCAATTTTAAGAGCCAATAAGAGATATGGAAATTTTTGAGTAAAAAAAAATAATATGCAACGTTATATATGTAATTTAAATAACTAACAGTGTGTCTTTTATAGTTTTTTATCTTTAAGTATACTCTCTTTTTAATTACATAATTCTTTTTCTCTAATTTATTTTATCGGCTAAATTGTAAAAAAACTATCTTTTTCTTGCAATCAAAAAAAAATACTATAGAAATTAAAATTTTTTTTGTGCAAAATTTATAAAATATTGATTGTAAAAGTAAGTATACATGGCATCTTACCATCTAAGTCGCATCAAAGTGGCATTATGTGTTTGGGCAAGAAAAATATATGATTTAGATGGAGAACCAACCTACACGACCAATGTACTTAAAGGGGTAGGTTTAAAATTACAATAAATTTTAATTAAGTTGGTATTTAATGGGAAAGAGTGTAAATATTACCTCTTTTTCTCTAGCATCAGAGTCAGGCTATGGTCACTTTAATTTACGGATGTAGCGTTTAAGCTCTATCATTGATTTAAACTGAAACACGCGGAATTATAAAGCGAGGACGTAACCTTTTTAAGTAAATCTTATAACATACATTATTTACGTATTATCAGTCAAATTTTTATCACTACGCGTGCTTGATACGCGTCGATAGGGTGGTTAAGTTTAATGTTGACTTAGTCAAGTTTTTATTTAATGAAATAATTTTGATTTAAACGGGCTGCTATAGGTATTTAAATATAATATAAGAAGTACATCCAACATCACAGGTTGACATTTTAAATTTTATTTTTATAGAAATATACAATTTTTTTTTGTGTGTGAATCCTATTCCGTAATATGGCTACGCCGCTATCTATTCTAATAGCCCTGATATGCATTGGTAGGTAATAAATATTTTTTAAAAACCCCTCAAAGATATGGAAGAGGGCATAAGGAAGAAAAGGTAATAACTGCCAACTTGCCTAAGTTTTCATAATTAGGTAATATCTGGTATGTTTGAAAACAAAACTTATTCCATTTGAGTCTTTTTAAAATTTTACAATTTACATTAATTTGACAAATCGCATTAAACAATTAACACCCTAAACCTCTGACACACTCTTTTTGCAATGCAACAGTATATGCAAAATTCACTATGATTACCCTAATATTTTTTTTGATAAACTCAAAAACTTCTTATTCGTATTTAAAAATATTACATATCATTTTTTTGATTATTTTAAAACAACATATTAGAAAATTAGCTAACACGATGGATAGGGGAGACTGGGGCATTACGGCCGATGGGGCAAATAGGCCACTTGCTATATTTCAGTCAAATAATTTAGAAAATCTAAAATTTTCATCAAATTTACCTGTATATAGTGAGCATACAATAAATTTTTATTAAGAAAAAAATTATTTAAAAAAAGTTTAAAAAAAAACTGTTTTTTGGTGTTAACAATATTTTTAGGGTTATTGTTTTTCGTCTAATTTTTTTTACTATAGATAAAATAATGGAACTATATTTTGGTTTAAAAAACATCTACCATTACAATGATATAAGTTTTACATGATAAAATTATAATTAAATATGTTTAATTTTGAAAATTTAGAGTTTACTCCTAGTGGGGCATTGCGGCCGGGGGCATATCGGCCACATTTAATTTTCATTTAATATTTTTGATTTGTAATATTTACACGGTGAGAAATCATCTTGTGCCCAACATGATACTTTATATGTTTGTCATATTTGTTTATCATAATTACTTTTAATATTTTGTAAAAATTTGAATAAATAATTGTAAGTGGTCTTTGAAATGCGCAGTAACAATAAGAACAGCTGATTTCGGTATAAAAAGAGTTAATTTCCCAAAGCAATGTTCATTCCGCCAAAGATATTTTAAAGAACCTTTATTGTCTTAAATGAAATAAATAGAGGTGGCCGAATTGCCCCTACCTAATGGCCGTAATGCCCCATGCCTGACCGATTTACCCCATTTTTTATTTTTATTAAATTTAAATAACTCCAAACCTGATTCAATTTTTAAAAAAAAATTTTATTGTAATGAAAGGTGCCCTGCATCTATAATTTGGTATAAAATTTTTTGTCCTAGCTATGATATTTTATTTCCTAGAAGACTTTAAATTTTACCTGGCCGCAATGCCCCAGTCTCCCCTATTATATGTGTGGGTGGTTTGTATTTATTTGGTTAATCAATTTATATTTAATTGGCTGTTTATTTTGCATCATCATAGTTGGCATCAAATGTAAGACAAGTAATGATAGCCAAGGTAATATTTTAACCCAATTTTTCCGCCAAATTCATGAAATTCTTATTGAAGTTTTTTTATTTTAGCTTGAAATTTAAATACTTGAGAATACATAACACAGGTCAACAATTTTTAAAGAGTTTGAGTTAACAACGAGGTTGAACCTGTCATCTATGGGAATATCATATCCGTTCACCGTTTTTTAATCAAACTTAGATGGTCAATTATAAACATTAAAATTTTAAAATAAGTTAAAAAAATCAAAAACGATTAGAAAAAAAATAAATGCAAATTTTTTTTGCATATTCTCAATAGTTAAATTGTCAAATTTAAACTTCAAATAATTATTCTATAAAAA
Organism: Acutogordius australiensis; assembly: GCA_030555515.1. Lineage (NCBI taxonomy): Eukaryota > Metazoa > Nematomorpha > Gordioida > Gordea > Gordiidae > Acutogordius > Acutogordius australiensis. The sequence continues at coordinate 67,836 of JAUIRJ010000067.1, read as the reverse complement.
CCGATATTATATCGTGTCGTACTTAAGTTTGGAAGCAAAATATTTTAAATTATTTAAATGCCGATGTAAGAGCATATATTTGTAAATTTTATTTTCAATTATTTGTGATTAGAATTTACAAGTGATTTTTATATGCAAAAAAGTTTTTAATTTTTCCTTTTTAGGGTATATTTAGATCTGTAATTTTGGTCAAAGGCCATTGTTCTTTATAGACGAATCTAAGAAGTGCCGGAAGAAACTAAGAAAAACGAAAAATACATATGAAATTAGGCATTCATGGGGGTGCATTCTTTTATGTTTTCTTTATTGCAAAAATGTCAAACATAATCAATTGTATAAAATAAAAAGCTAAATTTATTTAACAAAAATAAAATAAATTTCTAAGAACAGGCCAGAAAATTAAAAATTTTGAATGTCACCTGGCGAAGAGCTATTAAAAAAAGATTTAAAGAGCGCTGGTGACAAAGTATTCGATCTATAATACCTCGAAAGATAAACCCTATCTTTTGTTAATATCTCTAGTTTCATCATTATCGTGCCACATTCAAATACGTTAATGGCTACATTAATTGTGGCCATCGACCATTATAATTTTGGTCTTGATCACAAATAAATATTATATCACTATCATAAAAAATTGATTACATTGCAAATGTATGATCAAGATTACAATTAAATTACCAAAATCGAAAAAATTAAATATCACTATAGTGAACTTGATTCATTATTTTGTGATCACGATTAAAAACATAATGACAAAGGGCCACATTTTATGTGACCATTGACCATAATACTACATAAATGTGGTCAGCATTGTAATAATCTCATTTTTTGCATTTTTTACAAAAAGCTATAAACTGTAAAAAAACAGGTTGTTTAAATGAGGCATGAAACGTGGGGAATTTACTGAATACCACCGAGCTGAAATATATTAGTTAAAAATGAAAAATGTGGGTAAAAGGTTTTTTTATACATTGTTTATCCTCTAATAGAAATTTAAAAAAGTTAACTTTAGGCTTAAAAATTTAAATGGGATGTAAACAATTGGATAAAAAATATTGATATATAAAGGAACTCAATAAAAGAACACTCTAGTCTTTCACACAATGGGTTAAGGGTCAACTTTTTGAGAGTTATGAGCTAACTACTACGGAGATAAAACTTGCCATCTTAGAGATTTTCAAATCCGTTTACCGTTTTTTTCAATCAAGCTTAGTTAGTCAACTATAATATTAGAAATTTTAGAAAAAATGCCAAAAAAAACCAAAGAGACTCAAAAACAAAAATAAATTGAATATTTTTTATGCATAGATACAACATCTAAACTGTAAAATTCAAACCTTAAATAAAACTATAATTAAAAACTAATAATTTATTGTCTAATATTTAAGTTTAAACGCGAATTTTGTATTATCTAAATGCTGATGGCTTGATGTACTAAAAAATTTTATTTCTAATTATTTGAGATTATAATTATAAATTAAGAGGTATTTTTATATGAAAATAGATTCTTAATTTTTTCATTTTAAGGTATTCTCAACCTGTCAATGGTCAAAAAAGGCCACTTTTCGATATAGACGGCTGTAAGGAGCCGAAGCCGGAATCTAAGAAAAACGAAATATTTGATAAGGCCATCATGGGAATAAATTCTTTTATGTTTTCATAAAATTCACGGTTTTGCCATTGATATTCGTTGACCAGTGGTATATGCATATACAACTTTTCTTTACAAAATAGCGCATCTGTACAAACAATTTATTCTGCAAAGCAGTTGGCCCTAAATAATACGCTTAAATATGAATAAATTTAGATAAGCATAAATCTTACCATAAAACCCTCCAATATATACTTCTCTGCTTGGTTAAAAAGAATCAAAGGCCCAGAGGCCCGTAGAAGGAAAAAGTGTAATTTAGAATTAAATTTTTCATTTATGTTTATTGGGCAATACTTAATTTAAATTTAGTAAAATTAACCAGCACTAGGTCTGCTCACATAAGGGTGAAACAAAAAAATTAAAACATGAAAATTATCTAAAAATTATTTAATAAAAGAGGTTTAATCATCGTTTACAACATGGGATATATGCAACCGAAACACATCTAAATTTTTTGATATCTAAGGCTTATGTCTAACAAATTTGTAAAATTTTTTTTTTATGTTTAGGATAAAAATTTTAATTAATAAAGTAAACATATATTTTAATGGATGGACAAATATATTATTGTTTGGGAATTAACGAACTGCCAATGAAGGCCAACATAAAAAATTATTTTTGCTTTTTTTATTTATTATTAAGGGCTAATAGTTGAAAATAGGATATTAAGAAATTTTATGGTAAGTAAATTTTACAATAATTGAAATACTTTTTACACCAAAATTTTACCAATATAAAATACGCAACAAAATGCAAAAACATCACTCAAAGAAACTATTAATTCCTGTGGCACAAACTCAAAAATTTATGTTCCATGATAACTTATAGTTAACACATAATTAAAAAAAAAACACAGATATTTTATCTGTCTGCGCTAATGAATTCGCAATGATCCGCCTATATTGGAGCCCTTTTTTACATTTAACATAGCTATTAAAGTCACCGGTTTGAGACTCACCAAAACGATATCTGTCGATGAGCAGGAATTGGGAGACGAAGTTTTAAGTCAGCCCTACGTTATGAAACTTCGCATTTACATTATTGATCCCAGGCTATTAGACACGATCGGCCAAATATCAAAGGTATGTCATTCTTAATTTTTAAAAACAGGTATATGTAAGTACCCGACCCTGATAATGGTTTATTGACACTACAAAATTTTTTTTCTGCCATGAATTTAAACGCTTATACCTGCAAGAATAAATATCTTCAAATAAATGTGATAATATATTGTTAAGATATTTTAGGGCTTTTTGATCAGTCTCAAATTAAAAATATAATTAAATATTGCCATTTTGCTGCCCGAAAATTCTTTAGCTCTTGGTCTAGGTCAAGTGATTGCCTAGTACCCGACAGGGCCAAAAAGGGGCTATGCCCTGATGGGTATGCCGACTCTTTCAAGATATGTTGGGCAAGGGGGCATTGTTTTAGCAGGTGAATGACTCTGACCTTCGACTTTTGCCACAGTTGGAAAGCCTGCATCTTATAATATTCCAAAGAGTGCGGCGTCATTTCGGTAAATATTATGGTATTGGAGGAAGGACGCGCATAATTCTATTTACCCTAAGGGTTATGAACGTCGCCGCATAGCAAATTCAATGCTTCTCACCGTAAAAATATAGCGTTTGGTAATCTAAATGAATAAAAGTCGAAGCTAAACCATTTTTGTTCCTGGTTTTTCAAAATGGTGTCACAATAATTAAAAACATAAATAAAATTTAAATAATTAATTTTTAAATATGAAATTGATTTGAAATTTAAGAAGCCTTTTCGTATTTTTTTTTATTATTTAGGAAGTCCAAAACAGTAGCGAAATTATAATGACCCTACCAAGGTTTTATGGATATCGGCTGCACATCAGAGTTCAATTTTTCGTTAAGGGGATCATGATTAAACGGTTTGTAAGGCGGGATCTCACAATAGGTTAAAATTTTGTTATTTGATAAGCAATTAAATTGGCTTATTGATTTAATTGCGAATTCACCCGACAATAATGTTAAAAGTGTAGATAGAAAAGTTTTTTAAAAAATTTGGAGGTTTAAATATTTGGTTTTAATCGGTTAATAAACCTGATGATATAATCAATATATCTCTAAAATTACTATGTATTAAAGATTAAGTAAAACTCTACGTTATACATTAACATAAACTTTAAAACTGGTGTGCCAATATATTTACATACATAAAAGTTTGAAGAGCAAAGATTACAATTAAAAATTTTCAAAATGAAATATTCTAATTTTTGTTTTAATAAATATTTTATATGCTGTTGTTACTAAAATTCTCGGGCCATTTTTAAGGTCCGGCTTTCTTAAAGTCCAAAATCAATATTTTATGCCTGGCTTGATGCAATTGTTTTTATAAGAGGCCCATTCTGGCCCGACCCGGGCCCAAATTTATAATCGGCCCTTCATATTTCAGTAAATAGTTACAAATAGAGCATTTAGTTATATCAAAAGCATCATTTAATTTGAGTAATCATATAACCCAGTTTTTCCGGGGCCTTACAGTTTTTATTTTGGTAAATATTTGAACGGTCAAAATGGTACGTTACAGTGCAGGCTCGTGCGGCAACGATTTTCTATCCATAAAAATTTAATTTAGGTAGAAGTTATTGTTTTTCCACCACTGCAAAAGGGTTTGATTACATTTGACAACAAAATTTGTATGACCTTAAGCATCATTTATAGCAATTATCGTTGGTCATGTTTTTGGTTCTAATAATTTAGATGCCTCAAATTTTTAGATATTTGTTGTTAAGGTTGAGATTTATCAATTGAGGTATTTTGGGCTTTTTGAAAATGTAGTAACAAAAGTTTTACGAAAACACTCACTAACCTAAGGAATTTAATTTTTTTTATATATTTTGATTCATTTGTAAAGTGTCGTCATCCTAAATAGTTTGAAAGTAAATTGCTAATAATTTTAATTTATAACTTTGTTTAGATGTTTCGGATAAGAAATCTGAATATGCCAATGAATTTTTGAAAGATTAATAGTTAAAAAATTTAAGACTCTTTTTCTCAACTTTGTGCGGTTTTAAAAAAATGGAAGCATTGAAAAAAAAAACCAAACCCGGAACTCAAAACATCCTTTATGGTGTTAATTTTGTTGTCCAGTGTATTTTAGTGATTATTAGCTAAACTTTTAATGTTTTGGTTTTTCATCTTAAATCTTTGTGGATTTCTTAACTCCAAAGCAAAGTTATCCGAATATAATTAGCAACGCTTGCAGTGGAAGGTTTATATAAGTTGTAATTCTATCCATATCGTCATCCTTCCACCTACCTCCTTGATAAGAAGAAGAAATCATGGTGGTCAAATAAAGCTGAGACTGGATTTGGCGAATTAGTCCGTCTCGTTTATGATCACTAATTGTTAAAACATCGGCGCGTGTCGTATAGCCAAAATATTGGATTTGATATAAATATATTTATTATGTTATATTATATATATCACTGAATATAATTCTAATTCGGTTTATATATATTTAGTCAAGGACATTTATTGACCGCAGGACTAAATATATCATGGATAATAAATGTTACAATTTGAAATCTAAAATACTCAATTATTAACAAGGTCAATTATATCAATATTAAACAAAGCTAAATATATTCAATATACCTCTAAGGTTTATTAAAAGGTTAACCAGATCAATTACCAACATAGACAATTAAGGTTTATCAAAAAGGTCAATTAGATAAATTATCACAAAGACAATTAAGGTTTATCAAAAATGTCAATTAGAATAATTACCAACATGGTGGCCAAGGAGTTGAACTCGCGACCTTGTGTAGGCAGGCTCGTTCTTCTCTTTGCTCACCTGTCAGTGAGGCCAGTTTAACACTTCCCTCTATCATATGGCATATAGATACATTTAATGGCCACAAACAAAATCTTTATTAACTTTTTACCCCACCCATGATTTTTCTCCTTATAACCATCAAAAAAATCATGCATTATCTTAACATTAAGGCCTGCTTTATTTAAAATTATAATTCGGGTGCGTACTGCCGCCCATAACTGAACGCTATGATCACTAAAGGAAGTCGATTTGTTGTCTTCAATAACGTCCCTTCTCGAGTCTATGTCCAAGTACCACGGGGCACTATCGTTCACCTGATCGTCATCGATGACCAAGTCTATCAAGTGATCATCCATCTTCCTCATCGCTTGTTGCCCCATTTCGTTCTCATACACGTCGTAAGGTTTTGAGTACTGATTAAAGTCCACGTTCGTTTTGAAGGGTGTCCATGTATTGTTGGAATTCACTTGTGCGTCATTGCTAACATCATGTTCAGGCTGTTGTTCCTCTTTCAGATTGAAGAAACTATTATCGTCAAAATCGGTATCGATTGTATGCCTTTCGCCCTCAATATCGTCAAGATTGTTTACCTGGATGAATATGTTCGTGTAGGTTATCGTTATCAAAATTGTAAGGTTGATTAACGGTAGTACCCAAGTCACCCTCATTATTGTAATCTTTCATAATATGAGTGTCCCATAATTCATTATTAACAATTTCAATCGGTTGAATTTCATTATTATCATTATCATTATTATCATCATTATTAATATTATTATTATTATTATTATTATTATTATTATTATTATTATTATTATTATTATTATTACTAAATGACTCATCCTGTTCATCAAGATAACGCATTTTCATGCATCTTACTCCCATACAAATTCTATTTGAATAGACTGGTATAGGGTCGCCGAAAATGCTACATTGACCATTACGATTGCTGAGTTCCTGACGATTTTCATCAAAATCGTTATCATATATTTGTTCATCAGCGAGGTAATCATAATTATTATACCTTTGTGAATTCCATTGATCCACAGCAAAGTCATCCGAATTATCATTATAAGGTTCCTCGAATATTTCATAATTATTATTATCATCAAACATATTTATCTCGCCACTCGGGACTGAGAAATAATTAATCCAGGTTCTCATCAACAACACGGCACCATGTTAAAACATCGGCGCGGGTCTTATAGTCAAAATATTGGATTTGATATAAATATATTTATTACGTTATATTATATCTATCACTGAATATAATTCTAATTCGGTTTATATATATTTAGTCAAGGACATTTATTGACCGCAGGACTAAATATATCATGGATAATAAATGTTACAATTTGAAATCTAAAATACTCAATTATTAACAAGGTCAATTAAATCAATATTAAACAAAGCTAAATATATTCAATATACCTCTAAGGTTTATTAAAAGGTTAACCAGATCAATTACCAACATAGACAATTAAGGTTTATCAAAAAGGTCAATTAGATAAATTATCACAAGGACAATTAAGGTTTATCAAAAATGTCAATTAGAATAATTACCAACGCATTTTCATTTTTCCATTTAAACGTCCATAAATTTGCTATCAATCTATTTTTAGCAATTATTATAGGGCAAAAATAGGCAAATTTTGGCTTTTTTTTGGCCCCACCCGGCCCAAGTACAAAATTTAAAACTGCAGCCCTAAATGCCCGACAAATATTTCATAAGGCCTCTGGCCCAGTCCTAATACCGGGTTGAACGAGCTTTCGGCTCCCGACTGAAAGTACTAGTTGTTACCCTATTTTTAATATTATGTGATCAACAAATTTTAATAACCAAGGTTCGAATTTATAAATATATAAATTAACAGCCATATGATAAATAAAAATCCATTTAAATAGGCGAAAAGTTGTGTTAAATCATATGTTTATACAAAGATAAAAATTATCAAACAACATGCGGATATTCAGTCACCGGTTCCACTAAATTACCTAATTGTTCGTTCACGCCGATGACAAGTGATTATTCCTACTACGGAGACTACGAGGATATGGCACCAGCTTCAATCATCGGAGGATTTTTTGTTAGCACTTTAAGTTACCCATGGCAGGTTACTTAAAATAATCATTGAAATAAATTGCAATTGAATATTTACGGATTCCTTATTAAAATTAAGGAGACTGTATATTTGTAACAAATAAACGACAGTAAAGGTAATTTTTCCTTAAAAGGTGGTAAAAAACATTTAAATTTTTTTATAACCCTGAGGGTTATGAACGTCGCCGCAAAGAAATTTCAATGCTCCTCAGCCCCCAAGAAAACAATTAGTATATACCTAACTATTGCTTTTTTATATTTTGATGTAATCACATGGCACGACGTCCAAAAAAAAATTAAAAAAAAATAGGAGATTTTATGATTCTGTCTAAATAAACGGACTTTTATTTCATCTAAAATAATAAATATTTTAAGCTGAAACATCAAAGTTTTGCGAATCCTAATTCAAAGTTGCACAATATTACATGGTCAGTTTCTAGCTAAATTAAGTTTAAAATGCATCTTAATCTTTTTAAACAATAATTTTAACGTGCTAAAATACTTAAGTACACAGGTCAACAATTTTTTGAGAAAGTAAACAACAGGCTCAAACCTGCCATCTTATAAAATATCCAATCCGTATGCCGTTTTTCCTATTCAAACTTAAATCAGTTATTTATAAACATTAAAAACTTAAAAAAAAGGTCAAAAACTAAAAACGATTTAGAAACAAAAACAAATATAAATTTTTGCATATTTGCAATAGTTACAAGCTGTTAAATTTAAACTTCATGTAATATTTTTATTTAAACCCGATATCACATCGTGTATTTTAGTTTGGACGCAAAACATTTTGTAATATCTTTGCCGATGTAAGAGCTTGATATATTAAAATTTATTTTTTATTAATTGTGATATACAAAGATAAACTTTTTATAGGTTACATTTAGACTTGTCAATTTGGTCAAAATAAAACCATTTTTTGTTATAGACGGAAGGAGCCTTAGGAAAATAAAAAATATTCTCGCAATATTATATAAATAATTTTTTTTAATCCCATAAAAATAAATCCTTAGTGCGCATGCGGCTATACATTACAGGTACAAGCAAAGCAATAGACGACAAATTTTACTTAATTTACAATGTCTAAATATCCTTTAAATAAGAAATGGGAACTGAATGTAAATTTTATGCAGTCTCAATCTAATTAATTAGATTTTATCGGCTTAGATAGCGACAGACATTAATGTTCACAGGAAGTCGGAGATTCAAAAACCACAGAAATTTATTTTTCGGACGACGGCGTGCGAGCAACTTTTCTCACATAACCCGTCAGCACTATAAATGCTCGGTTAAAACGAAGGCCAAGCCCATATGGGGTATGGCGCCTCTAAATGAGGCAAAAATGAAGAAAACCTCATTTTTTAATAGTGATTCAAATTTCTCTTTTTCAACATATATTTGAAATATAAACATTTGTTTACAAAAAACAATTCTGATTAATATCCACCTAACCCTCATAAAAGTGGTTTTTAAAAATGGGAATGAACCAAATTACAAATATGGGAAAATGTGCCTAAAAAAATAGAATTTTTTGCAATATTTTATATTGCCCCAAATTAAAGTATGTATTGATTGACGAATCACACATCAACATTTAAAGCCACAAAAAATAAGTCAATATGATAAAAGCATATCCCCATGATAAAAATCATATATGTTTTTCCTTTTAATTAGTTTCTTCCGCCTATGGCTCCTTAAATTCGTTCTAACAAAAAAGTTTTTTTAATTATAATGACAGATTTTGTGACCCCAAGAGAGTACCCTAACAAATTTAAAAAACTTTTTTTATATAAAAGTCTCTTGTAATTTACATTTTATGTCTTATAATGATAAATAAAATTTAATATTCATACTTAATCAGAATTATAATACAAAATATTTCTCGTCCAATTTAAATATAAAACATTATATTATGGGTTTTTAATGAATATAATATATATAGTACAAATTTAACAGTTTGGCTTTTGCGATTATGGAAAAAATTTACTTTATTGAATTTTTTTATTTACATTTTTTCTTTTCAATGTTCAAGGCTACAATTACAAAATGCCGACTACCAAGTCACTATTTTAACACCAAGTAAAAAAATCTATTACGGCCTCATATGTGTTCGATTTTTGGTTTCTCTTGTTTTCAGAAAATTTTCCTTTCGAAAAAAAAAATTAAAAAAAGATGAAATTTTTTAACAAAGCCACTTGTATGTAATTTTTGCAAATTTATATTTACAATAAAGTTGCATTGACATTTAGATAGCAAAAATGTTTGCCATCTCAACTTGAATATGACACAATATATTTTGGTTTTTACAATATCATTTCAAACAAGCTAGCCGTTGTAAACATACAAATAAATTTTAATTTATTTTCATTCGAATCTTCATAGTTTTTAAACTATTTCAAAACTTGGCCTATCAGCTAAACAAAATTTACCGTAGTTTAAAATTTTAAAAAAATTGAGACGAACCATTAAAATTTCTGATTAGCAGGATCTGTAGTTAGCTCAAAACTCTCAAATACCTTCGGTAGCAATAATATATACATGTACACCATTTGAATTCATTATTAAACTTTTGATTATTAAAAATATGGCCCCACAACTCGACGTTGAAGAGCCAAATAAAAAACTAATACAAACAATGTTAAACATTAGGAAACGCACCTTTGTAATTATCAAAAAATTTAGCAAAATTATTAGTATCACGTTTTTGTAATTAGTAAATTTTTTATTAAAATATTTTTTGCTACGTTAATTTCTTAGGATAATAAATTTTTATCAATAATAGTTTTAAAATAGGCTCTAATTTATTTTTATTAAAATAGAATAATCAAATTAAAAAAAGGAATCTAAAGATTCTATATAAATATTAAAAATAAAAATTCTATTATTAAAAGAATCAAATGAATAAATAAAATTAAAATATATACTTCTTAAAATTTATCAATAATTTTTTAAATAGTTCTCAAACTTATGGGTAGAAAATAATTAAATATCAGAAAAAACTTTAGGTTTAGTTTTTCTTTTATCAATAAATCTTATATAAATCTGTAAATATATTCATTACTTAATTGTTCAATTTTTAACCAACATTATTAAATCAAAAGATTTAGAAACATAAATTGTTTTTCAATTAAATATCATTAATTATTTTTAATAAATAAAATAATTTATTTAAAAAAATAATGATTTTAAATATGATCAAAAAACCCCGACGCTTCAGCCCTGTGACCGAAGATATAAAAATTTTTAATTTAAATTTTTTAAAAAGTCATATTTTTTGTAATTTCAAAAAAAAAACAATAACCTCGTACTGACCACACCACCGACGGGACAACAGCCCGGTATAGACCAGCATTCTTTTACCTTGATTGCATCATGTTAAAAAAATTATGAAGGGAAGGAAAAATATCAAAATAATATTCCCTTCACATAAAATTTCGACAATCTTTTACAAAGATGCAATTTGTGGTTAAAGCAGTGAATATACGGGACATGGTTTCCAGCCCTTTTGCTAGAAAATACTTAGACACCACCTTTTCCCCCGGACATTACGTTCGCCCCATCGTAGCTTGTGCAATCAGGTTTTATGGTTCTGGATTATATTCTAACAAAAGATTGTTGACAAGTGAGTATCTTTGGCATCAAATTTATGAAATTTCATAAATATATAGCTTTTTGTAGCATCATATTCTATATATCTATTGACAACAGATTTAATTTCTGTGTTTAGATCTATTTAGCGGATGAGAAGTTTTGATATGAATGAAAACAATTTTTAAAAAAGTAAATATTTTTAAAATAATAATCTTTAGATGTTTCAGGGAAAACAATTTTAAATATATGGCGGTGGAAGGGCAAAAACAAAATTATACGTATTTGGGGAAGGGAAGGGGAGGGGGAAGTTTAATTTTTTTGGGAAGGGGGGCAAAAATTACTGTGTATTTTTGGAAGGGGAAATTAAATTTTTTGGGGGGAGAAGGGAATAACAAAGTTAATTTTTTTGGAGGGGGGGGGGAATCAAAACTTTTGGGAGGCAATGCTCCCCCCCCCATTCCAAAAGGGGTCTAGAACTAAACCTTAAGTTAAAGAACAATTCTGTTTTTTGTAGGTTGCATTCAAACCGTCATGTGGAGGATCTATCATTGGACCTCGTCACATCTTAACAGCCGCTCATTGTAAAGCAGGGTATGACATAACATTTATATTTTTTTAGGTGACCCTAATGCTAAGCTATTTACTTACCTACTGAAAATTTATAGGTCAGAAGTCAAAAATAAAATATATTTAATTATTTTAAATACTTTGTATAAGATATGACGTTAAAATGGCATCACTTTTAAAATTAACAGCCCAGGTACGGTAGTTTTTACCGGTCTTGATTCTTGGAGCCCTGGTATGTCGTCGGAAAAAGGTATAAAGGTTTCCAAGTCTTTTACACACCCTGAATATAACACATCAACTAAACATGCCGATATTGCTATACTTGAACTCGAGAAGCCAATCGAGTACAGTAATCGAGTAAGGCCGGTATGCCTGCCTGAGGAAAATGCTATTGACCCACCACCACCGGGGACGGACTTATATGCTTCGGGATATGGGCGGAACGTTTTTGGTTTGTTTTATATATTCTGATTTACGGTCGACAAATATCGGTATGTAGGGAAAATAAAGTTATTGGAAATTGGATTGAATAAAATATATTCCTATGATAACTTTAACTCATATAACACTGCATCTCAAATAATTAATGACCATTTATCCGAATTAACTGGTTTTATAAGCTTATATGAATATAGCTTTATTTTTAAAATTATGAGGAATAAAATTATGTACATCAAGCTTTTACATACAATTTATTAAATTATTTTTTGGCCCAACCTTAATATATAACATTGTATATCTGATTTTAATAAAATTATATTTGATAGTATTACGGCATTTTTTACAATAATTACATTTTCCAATGTTTGTGTTATTTGTATTAACATATCCCTAAAAATATTGTATACTGACAACTAAGTTTGAAGAAAAAGGGTTAGCAGATATAAAAACTCCCAAGATATCTGGTTTAAAAACAATAGTTAGCTAATAAACTTAATAATTTGCTGTTTTATTAATAGACAAAAATTTACAAAAATTGATACATTATTATTAAAGAAAATGTAATTCTTTTTAATCATAAATCTCTAAGATTATTTTTAATGAATCATTCTTTAACATAGTTATGATATAACCAAGGTCAACAAATATCAATATCAGAATCGAGATTTATCAAAACATTAAAAATGCATCCCCATGATGGCCTAATCCCATATATATTTTTCGTTTTTCTTAGTTTTTTTCGCCTTTGGCTCCTTAGATACGTCTATAAAGAAAAATGACATTTTTTGACCAAATTGATAGATCTAAGAAAAAAATATAAAGTCTACAATGCATATAAAAATTCCTTAAAATTTATATTTTTAATCACAAATAATGGAATATAAATTTTATTAATATAAAGCTTTTACAGGCATTTAGATAATAATATTTCGCGTCCAAACATAAATACGACAGGATATATTATCGGTTTTAATAAAAATATTATTTGAAGTTTGAATTTAACAGTTTAAATATTGTAAATATGCAAAAATAAAATTTTAATTTCTTTTTGTTTTTAAATCTATTTTAGTTATTCAACCTTTTTTTCTAAAATTTTCAATGTTTATAACTGACTAACTAAGTTTGATTAGGAAAGTAAACGGAAAGATGGCAGTTGATCTCTGTAAGAATTTTTAAATTTATATTTATGTGCTTAGAATAAATTTTTAATGTTTATATTCTATTAAAACATAGTTTCTAATAATCCGTAAGATTCAATTTGTTTTTATTAAAAATAAAATAAAAAAAATTATTTGAACTAATAACTATTTTATTGAATACCATAAAATTAATAGCCAAGAACATAATAAAAAAAGGGTGTCTTAAAAAATTATTAGGAATAGAACTGGAATTTATATTCCAAGTTATTTGATATAATTTGGTATGGTCAAAATGTGTAAGGATTAAGAAATATAAGAAAGTATCTTTTAATTTTAAAATTAATTTTGAAAAACATTAAGGATTAGAAACGTAATACACTAACTAAATTTTAGAAATTTAAATGTTTTATTGAATCTATGCAGATAAAAAACCAGATTATCGATTAAGAGGTGTTTGTGTCCCTGTGCAAGAGACTTCTGAATGTGCCAGAAATATACAATTTGGGCTAACTAGTAGCATGATGTGCGCTGGTTTTTACGATCAGCCAAGGGATACCTGCAAAGTAAATTTAAGCATTTAAATAGGAGTATAAAGTAGGAGGGGTAGGGGGAAGGGGTCCATCAGGAAGAAAATATAAAATAACCTATTGACTTGGGGTTTAATAAAAGGGCTTCTTTAGACTTCATTAAAGTTTTAAATTAAAAAATGAACCCTTCAAATGTAAAAAAAAGTTACAAAAATTAAAATTTTCCTATAATAAACGTTAAAATAATTTTCAGCTATGCTTATAAATCTTTATTCAAGTTAATACTGTAAAAATAATGGCACCAAATTTTTGATTTTAAAACTCAAATTTTAAAAATTAAATTTTCAGATTTGTAGAAGCTTTTTTATAAAACAAATGTGCGCCTATAGCACAACTTAATTTCAGCATATTATGTCAAGTTTATTTTTTGATTTTAGTTTAATGCTAGGTTTGCATAGTTTTATATTTATTAATTATATATAAAATTTTTATGCGAAAGTTTTTCTAATAAAAGAATCTCAATAGATTGTCGTTAGTAGCTAAAATAATCAATAAAGTCCTTCTTTTTGTATTGCTAAAAGTTTAAGAAAATCTACTTTATGTACAATTTGCTCTTTTAAATAAATAATTTAAAAATACAAATAATGAGCATTAGTCTAATTAAACAAATATATGCATTTCTAAAATTCAAAATTTAATTCATATTTTTATTTATATCGCGTCAAATAATTCTGTGTTATTTTTTAATCTTACAATAATAACATACATAAGACTTATTTAAAACATAAATTAAATATACATAATTATAAAATTTCCCTAGGAAAAAATATTCCTTTAGCATAATTATTCTTTTTAACTACAACGATTGGTATAAGTTTTACAAAATACTGTTTTTTTAAAATTATTTCTTTGTTTCGTCGGAACGACTATAATTCATTGAGATGCCAAGAATTAATTTAGCTAAATGTAAATTAAGACCTATGATACTTCAGTTAAATAAAACTTATAATTTAAAACTAGAATGAAAGCTAGCTCAAAAATGTTAATATGCAGGTAATCAATAAATTATAACAAAATTGTCTCTATTTGTATTTTAAAAAATAAATATGGCAGTTTAAAATAGATAAATTATTTTTTTCTATCCTTCAATTATTCAAAAAATAAATGTAACTTAACAAAAATACTTGTTATATTTTATAAATCACATAATCTAATCAATTTTAATTCAATTATATAAAAAACCAATTCTTAACAATGTATGATTAATCTTTCAATTCATATTTTTCATAATTAGGGAGATTCAGGTGGTGGATTGGTCGAGTTCCATGAGGGTCAAGCGATATTGCGAGGTATTGTTAGTTGGGGCAGAGGATGCGCTCATAATACACCTGGCGTGAATACGAGAGTGGTGCCGTTCCTGACGTGGATAAAATCTATCCTCAAAAATTAAATGAGATTGATATTCTTAAAATTTTTTATCGTTTTAATTATGTGCAAACTTTAAAATATTATCAATTTTGAACTTATATAAGGTGTGGTCATAATTGGTTTTTACTAAATATATCAAAAAATAAAATTCAATAGTTATATACTCGCTATAATAACAAGGCTGGTCTCTTAAGTTATTATTTTAATCTAAAAAATAAGTAATGTGTCGTATACATCATAGTAAAATACATATTGAAATACTTACAAACAGGTTGTTTGTAAAATTTTATGCAATCCTACTCAATAAATGGTTCGATAAATATAAATAACTGGAAAAATTTGAAATATATATTTTCCTTATGATGGCCTGATCTCATATATCTTCTATGTTTTTCTTAATTTCATAGGGCCTTTGGAGATTTAGACTGCTTTTAACAAAATAATGGCCTTTTATGAATAAATTGACAGATTTTTATCTCAAAAATACCCTGAAAAAATTTACGAATCTAAAATCTGTTAATTTGGTCAAAAAAGCTCGCTTTTTTGTTATAAATGGTTGTAACAGCCGACAGCGGAAAATATAAGAATAACTGAATATATATAAGAGATATGACTAATGGAATTGTGTTCGTTTATATTAAATATTTTTTTTGTCTCTGATATTTTTTGACCTGTGCTATACACCTTCCGTAAGTGTTCAATATAAATTATAATTATAGCCCATCGCTGAATTTTCTGCTAAATTCAATTTATAGATGAAAATTTTATCAGATATTTTGATATATATATTTTTAACAAAAAACTATTTGAGTTAGAACTGTACACGTGCCTGCTTAAATATTGTGCACAGTCTACTTTAAAAGATTGGATTTGAAATGTTTATATTCTCAAACCCCCTACCGTTTTTTTTTCAAAGTTACATGTATGCCGGTTATGATGTTAAATATTTATCGGAAGAAAAAATTATCTATTATATAATTGATGTATAATAATAAACTTGTAGTAACATTAAAATTGCGTCAAAGGCCAAAGTGACATTGGTTGTGGCTAATACAAATTTAAATATTGCTAAAAAATAGATTTAAAAATTTTTTAACTGCTTCCAAAAAAAGGAATGACTGTAATTTTACCGTTTTAGGTTTGACTAAAACACTTACTTTTTGTTTTCTTAAAACTTTTTAACCCCAGCCTTTGGTTAGTCAAATGCGTTCAATTTTATTTGCAAATTTTTCACTAATCGCTGCCATTTATAATAAACAAAATGCTATTTAATTATATCAATTTACAAAAATTGTAAAGATTAAAATTGTTATTACACATTTTGCAATAGAGACACCGTAAGGACTAATTTTTAAACGAATTTTCGCCTGTCCCAATAAAATTGTTAAAATTTTATTTTTAAACGATAAATACACATTTAAGCGTTTTCCCACTTCCAAATATACTGGACAACAAAAAAAACACTATTTTTTGAGGGTTTAATAGAGAATTTTTTTGCGATAACGATCCCGGATTTAGTTCTTTTTTCAATGCCTCCAATTTTTTTTAACTGCCAGGTTCATAAAAAAATTCAAAAAATTTTTTAACTCTTAATTTTTCTAAAAAATCTATTGGCTTATTCTGTTTCTTATAAAAAACATATTTCAAAGAGGTTTTTACCTACAGTTAACAATTTATTACAAGGGCGTAGCAAGTTGCAAAGCTTGGGGGGGGGGGGGGGTTTAAAAAAAATTTTTTTGGCAAATATTAATAGAATTTTACTTGTAATTTAATTTTATATTTAATTGGTATTTAGTTTGGGTGGGGATATGCACTAAAAATTTTTAATTTGGGTGGGGATATGGCATGCTTGGAGGGGGTTTCATCCCCAAACCCCCCCCCCCCCCCCTTTCCTACGCCAATGATTTATTAAGTTATTTAGGATAGAAAAACGTATTTTATAACAAATAGAAATAAAAAAATAAAAATATTATATTAACGCCTTACGTAAAGAATGTTTCCTCTAATTATATTTTTAAACTTTCATTACAACCCATACGTTATGATATAGAAGGCCTATATAACCCCAAAATTAGAAAATCTCAACTTTGACACCGAATAACTTAAAGGCATTGACTAAAAATTTCATATTCGTGATCAACGCTAAAAACTGTGCCAATTACCATAGTTGCCATAATTGAAGCTTAGGGTGATCCAAATTTTGTTGTCCAGTGTAATAAATGTTGACCTTTTACAAATTTTTTTTATATAAAACCTTACATCTGTTTTGACCTTTTATTTGACTTTGCTAACTTTAAAGATCAAATTTTCACTAGCTCCTCTAATAAAAAAAACCCTCCTTCCATGTATTAGGCATGTTAACTGTTAAACTTTCCTTCAATAAAGCTGGCTGATTCCCTTGCTAAATATTTGACTCACAATCTGTTTGGCATTACCTCAATTTTTTAGTTTTCACCATCTACTTCTTACCTTTGCGTGTGTGTAGTGATGAATTTAATTCAGGGAAATTATAATGCGCGGAGTTATTAATGTTTGATTTAGTAATTAGATAAGTAATTATTTGCAAAATAATTTTTTTCATAAATTTTCCACATATGTATAAAGGACCGCGATGTATTATACAACATGGTTCCAAAAAAATCTATAAACCTTAGGTTTTAAACAAAATATTCTTAATATCTATGGGTTAGACCCATGTTAGTATATAGTCAGTTGGCTTTGAGTAAATATTAAATTTGGATATTTAAATTTAATAATTTTGATACGAGCCTTATAATTATTTACCTAACTCTATATTTCTAAGCTATCATAAACCCAATCCAAACCGAATAGTAGATGCATTATGATTAAAAACGCTTACTTATGCATATCCTCAATTTCTTTGTTGTTGTTGTTGTTTATTGATTCGTTGGATGTTGATAGTAAGATTGAGCTTGAGAACAGCTAGGAATGGATTGTTCCAAAGATCTATTGGAGAGGCCCGCGATTGGGGCATATAAGCCAGTGTTGTATACCGTTAGTTGCTGATTTCGTCAGCAGATATTAGTAAGAGATGGGTCGAGACGTGCTTTGAAAATCCTTAATTACTTGGGATGCTAAAAGAGAACTTTGTTTTGCATGGGGGCAATTAAATGGAAAATAAATGCTCTAATTTACATTCAGTTATATTATTGTTCTAGAGAAAAATTTATCTATTGCTAAATTTTGAACTAAATAATCATTATATAATACATGTGATAAGACATTTGATGCTTTAGAGGCATAGGGCACCAAGCAAGAGGTTTAAGGCTAACTTTATTTTTTTATAAATTGTGTGTTTTGATGAATATAAAAAGATCTAGATGGCTTGTGTCATGAAGGAAATATAGTAATTTGAATGTGGTGTAAAATACATATTTGCTTGTAGCTAAATTGATATAAAGATTTTTATTAATTTTAGAATTTTTCCCAGACTTTTTTATTCATGGCCAAACTGCTCATTGCCTTAAGACAATAAACTATCTAAATCGCCATGCCCTTTAACTTACACAGGTAAATTTTTTGAGAGTTATCATTTAACACAGATATCAAACCTGCCACCTAGGAAACATCTAATCCGTTTACCGATTTTCCTAATCAAACTTAGTTAGTCAGTATAAACATTGAAAATTATAGAAATAAAGAAAACCCAAAAAAATTTAGAAACGAAAACAAATTTAAATTTTGCATATTTGCAATATTTATACTGTTATATTTAAACCATATCCAATATTTTTATTAACCGATAACACTGGAACAAAATTTGGACGACCCTAAGCATCATATAGGGCAGCTATAGATTTTAATTGCGCTGATCACGAATTTGAAATCTAAATTAGCCAATGCCTCAGATAGTTATTCGTTGCCAAAGTTGAGATTTTTTAATTATTGGGGGATTTGGGCTTCTATATCATAAATACTATGGGTAGTAACAAAAGTTTAAAAATATATTTAGATAACAGAAACATTCATTATTAACGTAAGGGGTTTAAATATTTAATTTTTTATTATTTTTTATATTTTTATAAAATTAGTGGTTTTTATAAAAACTGTTTTTTAATCCTAAACAACTTGAAAGTAAATTGCTAAAAATTTTAGGTAATAACCTTTTTCGTTGTAATCATGCACAGAATTAATAACTATAATTATTGTTCGTAATACGGCGAACTATATTAAATGACCCAGGCACGATTCTAGACCCCTTTTGGGGAGAATATTACCAAAAATTTCCCCTGCGCCTCTTCCAAGAACTATATACAAAACAAAAATTAAATTTTCCTTCCCGCCTCTCCTTCCCTATCCCATATATTTATAATTTTAATTGCCCTTTCATCCCCATAAATTTATTTGCTCCATCAAAAATATTTAAAAATTATTATTTAAAAATAATTGCTTTTCAAAAGTGTTTTTAGTCATAACTACAATTCTCATCCGCTTAAGAGATATAACTAACACAAAAATTATCTGTTGTTATTAGATATATAGAAAAGTATGATGATCAGAAAGCTGTATAATTGTGAAAGCGATTCATAAATCTGAAGCCAAAAAAATTTTTTCACCAACAATCTTTTGTTAGAATATAATCTAGAACCAAAGAACCTAATCGCAGAATGCTACAATGGGGCGAACGTATTATCCAAGAAAAAGGTAGTATTCAAGTATTTCTAAGCAAAATAGCTGGACACCAGTTCCCTTATATTTACTGCTTTAACCATCAATTACATTTTGTTGTAAAAGATTGTATTGAAATTTCAGATGAAGGAATTTTTTTGATATTTTATCTTCCCTTTTTAAATTTCTTTAACAATGCAATCAAGTTTGTAAGTGTTCGAGACCATTTCCCGGCTAATAACCCATCGGTAATGTAGCCACTACAACGCCATTGTTTATAAATATAATACTCTTTTAAAAACTAAAAAGTTTTTTATTAATTCAGGTCACAAAACCAGCGTCGAGAATTGACCATATTTATAATCATCAATTTATTATTTGTATTATAAAATGATTTTATTTTTTAAAAAATAACGGATCAAAAAGCAAAACAATTTGTTTCTAAATATTTAGATTTAAATTTAGATTTAATACATTGTATGTTAGAAATTAAGCAATTTAGAAATACAATTACAATTACAGGTTTATTTGACAAGTGTTTATACTTTTTTTAATGAAATTTAGATAAATAAAACATTTGATTTTTATTTTTTACTTATATATGTAAGAATAATATATTAATTATTAATTAAAGTTTTTATTTTAATATTATTGTTTTATCTATTGATTCAATATTTATTAAGACTCTTTAAAATTCCTTTATAAATTTAGATCTTTTAAAAATAATTAATATTAAAAATTCTTTGTCGAATGAAATTAACTTAGCAATAAGTTTTTTATTAAAAAACTTAATAATTTCGAAAAATGTGTTATTAATGATTTTTGTAAATTTTTATATTATAACAAATGCGTTTATGAGTTTGTTTGATATGTTTTCTATATGTTTGTTTTTTGGCTCTTCAACGTCGAGTTGTGAGGCCAATAAAAAAAAATTTGAAAATGGATTTAATTAGTGCACATTTTTTTTGTCCAGCTAATTTTGCCGCCAAAGAAGGCAATAAACTTTCCGCCCCCCCCCCAAAGTTTTTTTGCCCCCCCCCCCCCCCCCCAATTGGAAAAGCTAGAATAAAGCTACTGGTTTATGTTATGGCGGCAAAAAAAAATCTCTCCCAAAAGATTTTTTTTTCTTCCCCCCCCCCCCCCCCCCCTTCCACAAATTGAAAAAGTTAGAATCGGGCCTGAAATAACCTTTTCTACCTGTTCCTTGCTTAATAGCCGCTAATATATGTTTTACTACCTAATTGAATGTTAATCTTTTCGTAATATTGACAGTGATTAAGATATGTCTTATGTAATATTCGTGATATAGCAGCGTAAATAAAATGTATCATTTTTTATTTATTTACTAATAGGGATGTCGTAATGGTTACATAGGGGAGACGCCTACAACTGCCTGCCAACCACCGAATTTATACTTGTGTAAAACGACTTTGGAATATAAAAATAACTAATTTATAAAAAAGTGACATAGCGTATCTAAATTATATTTAAATCATATTAATTGACCTCAAAAATGTCATATTTATTCTAAATAACTCAACTGATATATTAGCGTGACTTGTAAACAAATTGGCACACTCATCGCCAAATTTAAGTTGGCATTGGCACAAGTTTTGTTAGCTCTTAGTTATTTTCACACATTCAGGACCAAAATTAATAACTAAAAAAACTAAATTCATATATATGTATAAAATAATTATATATATTAAAATAAGCATTAAGTTCAATAGACCTAGTATCAATACCGTTTTTTTTAATCAAGCTGGTAGTCAGCTATTAACATTAATAATTTTAGAAAATGCCAAAAAAACAAAAAAGATTCATAAATAAAAATACATTTAATTTTTTTCATATTTACAACAAACTGTTAAATTCAAATTTTAATTATTGTTTTACACCGATAATATTTCGTGTCGCATTTAATTTTGGACGCAAATTATTGTATTTTATAAATGCTGATGTAAGAGTTTGATATTTGGTCAAGAAAGGTCATTCGCTATGACGGATGTGAGGAGCTAAAGCTAATTAATAAAAATAATATATATGAGATACATTATGAGAATAAATTCTTTTATGTTTTTATAATTCACGATTGTGCCATGATATTTATTGACCTGTGTTGTGGATATGAAAACAGAATTTTAGTTAATGCCTCTGATTTAAAATTATTATTTGCTTTCAAAAACAACTTTGTTTTGGGGTTGGGGCTTATATATTATAAAATGGATAGGAACAAAAGTTAATATATAAGTTTGAATGAGAAAACATTTATTATTTACGTAAAACGTTTAAATTTTTTTTTAAACATTAACTTTTATTTTATTTTAATGTAAAAATAATAGTTTCCGTCATGTCTGTTATTTATTTTAAATAACTTTAAAGTATATCTTATAGCTTTTTTAGATATATATTTAATAAGGTATTTTAATAAGTCGATGAAATTTTCAATTATTAATATAATTTTGAGAATTTTTTTTTAATTTTGTAAAAAATTTAATGCATAGGGAGAAAAACTTATATGCCTTATAATAAATTGATTCTTTAATATGGGTTGCCAAATATTTTGTATAAACTAAAGTGCTTGAGTTCCATAGAAAACAAAACCCTGTAGAAATAATATCAAGTTTTGATGTTCATTGTCAATCTTCTGAACAAACCTTAAAAAAACACTTTTTTGTTTTATAAACAGAATTATATTTATAAAATTTAATTACTTTGAATTCCATGGCTAAATTAAACTTAGAAAAAAAATTCATTGATTTTTATGGCCGTTTTTATTTTTTTCTATCTAAAAATTTAAATAGGGTATAGCTTATAAGGCAATTCTAAATTGAACAACAATTAAACGTTAAAGGGGGGATGTTTTAATGCTCGTAGAGCTCGATAGTTTGTTAAAATGGGATTACTTTATTATATGTAAAAAGCTGATATATTTTATTTATTTAAAAAAATTTGAATATGAGTATAATATATACATCACAACCCTGACCCATAATATTGATCAAAAACAAGGTTATATAAAGTAATCGTCTAATGGTATATTAAACTATTGATGTCATGAAAAAAAAAGTTTTAAAATAATAAAACAAATCCCTTTACCTCACATATAATTTCCGTTTATTTTTTTTTCTTCTGCCAATTTGATATGTCATAGAAAAAAAGTCAATTGACAACTGAAATTTAAAAAAAAAACCCTAGATAAAAAAAGATTTTCTTTTTAAATCACTCGTAACATAAATTTTTATATCAAACAACTAACAAAAATTTTTAATAGTCATAAGCTATCAAAATCTAAATACAGAGTATTTAAACCCCTAACCTAAATAAGACAAGCTATAATATCGACCTGTACAATATATAGTGAAAAAAAATTCAATATATATTTCTTTTTATTTGAATTTTTTCTGTTTTTCAAGATATCAAAGATTTTTATGTTGCTAACTAAAAAAGATTGATTAGAAGAAAAGGCGCTATTAAAAACTCCTAAGTTGACAGGTTGGTCTTTATAGTAAGCTTATAACTTTCAATGATTTTGTTGTATGTTATCTAGCTTTGGTAAAATGGTTATAATAAACAAAATGGAATGTATTTCAACATAAATAAGCGTTTTTTAATCTAGTATTCAGCTTGATTAACGATGGATTTGATCCACGGTAAGAACGGAACTACTCTAGTATTTAAGCCCGGCAAGTTGGCGCATCCTAAACCCCAGCTAACAATTCCCCGCACAACAGCTCGACCATTGCGAATCTCGACTAAGCCGCCTCCTGAATCACCCTGTTAAATTAATTAAAATTTTATGTAATTTGATGAATCTAATTGACATTAAAAATTTAAATACGTTGCATTGTAAAATATCCCGAATATGTTTACCAATTGGTGGGTTAGGAAATAGAAGATGTGGTAAAAGAAAATTCTCTAAAGGGGTCGTTTTTGGAGTTACTTTTAATCCTGCTGGAGTCGTTTAATTTTCGAAAACATTAGTGTCAATTACTTGTTAGTATTTTGAATCACCTTCTCTTAACTACGCACTGATCCATCTATTTTCCTTAGAAAGTTATGGTATATTTGATGATCTAAACGCTAATGTTATTATAGTTAGTTTTAAGATCGAGCGAGAACTTCCCCATCCCCTCACCTAAATGTGTCAATTGAGTGATGTAATCTAAAAATTTAAAGTTTATGACCCGTGATTAGAGCATGAAAAAGAGTTACAAATAATTGTTCTATGCTTTTTTATAGTTGCAAACGTTTTTATACTCAAGTAAAATATCTTTTTATTGAACGTCTCGGATTATTTGATTAAGTTCTCAAATAATCATTTACAATAATTGCTTACACGCAAACCTAATTAAATTTTATTTAAAATTCATAACATTGTTAATTCATCATCTCAACATAACCTTTTATAATATTTTAAAATTAGATTCTTACATATTCAATATTTTTTTTTAAACGACTTTTTAGTTTTGTTTTAATACTAAAATAAAGCTTTGAAAAAAGTAACAATGTTTTTATCAAATATATTTAATAAACCATTCAAAAATTTGTTTTTATTGTTAATATTAAAGTCTGACGACTTGTTGCTAATATACGCATAAGAGAAATAATTTCACAATTTCTAAAATTTTGACCATTAAATAAAAAAAACTTTTAAGTCTAGACGCAGCCTTAAAGCCATTAACTACACATAAACAAACCAATCACATTCTGGCTATATCAACTTAAATTTTTAATTCAGTGTAAAATTTTTCCTGGTTAATCTTTGTAAACATGTTATTTAAAATTTAGAAAAGAATTAAACACAATATATAATTTAGTATCCAGATGCTGCAAACTAGCAAGAGGTTAAAAATATTAATTTGAAGAACTGTGCCATTTAAACCTTAAATGGTAAATGGTGATCAAATGCTAGCTAGACCTTGTTTTTGCCCTATAATATTTCATTTTTTTAGGTAGAATAATTTAAGACAAAGTTTCAATTATGTTCAAAGGTTTAATTTTCAACCGAATAGGCAATTATATTTGTTACATTGTAACATATGGCTCCCCAAAGCTAAAAGCCCTGTTTTGAATTTGAGATGCTCGCTGTGGTAGAATAAATCTATAAATGGGTATGAGTTTTCAATTTTGGCGTGATGGGGGGGGGGGGGGGGGGGGGGGGTTGTGAATTAAACTAGTACATACCCCTCACTCTCATCCCTTTTGCCAAAAATTATTCTTGTAAAATGTTTTAAAATGCTAAAAAAATTAGACCTATAAAATCACAACCATATTTTCTCATAGTATTTTTTTAAGACCCTTTTTGAAAAAAAAAACAAGGTACGGCTCTGTTCATGAGTCGGGATGTTAAAAAACATTTATGCATTACTAGAGATATATTTACATAAAGCACATACTTAGAATTATAAATAAAGTAATAGTTTGACGATATATATTTAGTTTTTTACGTTGCAGCTATCTTTCGGTTGATCAAAAAACCCGACGCACATCATGGTATTAGTAAATCCACTTCTATAAATTTTTGCACACTCCGAAGCGTTTTGCACGGGTAAGCAGACGCCTCTCAATTTATAATCCACGGGTCCACCTTTAAAAAATTTTAGGAATTTTAAAAGATATATGATAAACTTACACTCGTCATTAATTTATTATGTTAAGAGCTGTTATTACCAAACATGCAATAGAGGTAAATATCTTTCAAATATTACAACTTAAACACCAATTGATTAAAAAATCCGGTACAAGATTAAGTTTAAGCTCCAATTCAAAATTCTTATATCAAAAAATATTATTTAGTTGAAATTAATTTGATACTTGTATTAAACTATAGGGTCCAATATTATAAATATAATTCTCTCAAAACAAAATCTATGAGAAAATTTAATTTGTTTTATATTTTCATATGAATATACATAAAACATATATATTGCATATTTGAAATATTAAACAAACATTTTTAAAAGGAAAAAAACTCATTTTCTCTATTATTATAAAATAAAAAAAAAATAAAAGCTAATTGTAATCTTTAAATCTACCATAAATAATAGAAAAATTTATTGATATTCACTATATTCTATTTTGTAATATATTTCTGTATCTATTGTTGGAAAAAAGTAATGGAAATGAATGGGTTCTTTAAATTTTTAGCTCTAATATGGTTTTGTTTTGTTTGTTTCTTTAAATTCTTCAAACTATAAATTATTTGCAGAGTAAGAGCCAATATTAAGATCCTTTAAGAATAATAAAGGTATTGACCTGATCTCACGACTGATTCCTGGCTTTTCAACAGCTTAATCACATTACCTTTTTATAGTTGTTTTTTACGTTTAAACTTCTAATGACTAATTTATTTTGCCTTTTATATAGATCTTTTTGAGCTTAACAATTGTATATTTATAAAAAAAAATTTAAAATGTGATAAAAAAGTTTTGGGCCCTTATATTTTAATTTAGACCTAGGTAAATGAGCCTGGCCTAAGATTAAATGACCTTCGGGTCGGGTAAACTGTATAATACGTCTAACAGGCCGGGCCGAATTCACGGCCCAGTTTCAACGCTAGCTCTGCATATTCTGTCAACAAAGATAATTTTTAATTGAATTAGCAACATTATCAAACGCTTTTTAGCTTAATATATTTCTTAAGGTAATGTAAATCCCACCTGCATTCAGATAAATCACAACTCGAGTAACATATTTGTGTTCTTGATAACTTATATATGGAAATGGTTGACTTTTAAGTACGTGTTGGATTAGGTTTAAGTTAATTTGGGTTTTGGGTAATAAAGGTTAGTGTTAGGTCAAAACTTGCCGTTTATTGCCTCTAAGCCAAAAAGGATTCTACAGGAAATGAAAAAAATAGGTGGCAGATATTGCACAATATTAGGTGCATTTAGATATTGTCATATGAAGGTTGAAAAAATATATATATTCTCAAAAATGTAAGAGTCGAACAAAAATATATGCGCATACCGAAAAAGGTTTTTCCGTATCCCGACACATACAAGTCGGTCCCTGGTGAGGGCGGGTCAGCTGTTTCCTCTTTGGGAAGACATACTGGCCTTACGGTATCGCTAAATTCGATTGGTTTTTCAAGCTCAAGGATGGCGATATCGGCATAGTAAGTAACTGCATTGAAAGACGGATGTCTGATTGTTTTTACAACTTTTAAGCCATTTTCCGATGACATATTTGGATGATATGCGTCTACTCCGACAAAGATGTTCGAACTGCCATTATAATAAAATATAGTTGCTAATGTATAACAATCACAACGAGCTTTCATTTATTAGGTTTGATCGACACTTGTCTTTTGCCATCTGCAAGACAATTAGTAGGTGTACCTATAAATTTTTGTTTGTTCCTATATAACATCGATTTCACAGGTCCACATAATTTTTGAGATATATGAGCTAACTATATAATTTAACCAGCTATCTTAAGAATGATTTTTGAATCGATTTACCGTTTTTTAAACAAACAATATAGTCCTAGAAACATTCAAAATTTTAGACATAATGTCAAGATAAACAGAAACAAAAAATTGAAAAACATTATTTTTGCTTACCCTAAATCTTAATTAAAACCAGGGGTGAACCGAACCCAGGCCTAAACCTTATATTATTTTTTTGAACCTTAACCCGCCGAACTTGAACCTCAAAAAAATATTATGCCGGGCAAACATGGCTTTTTATATTATTAATCTGCTTTATAAAAAAATAACTTTATGCTAAAATTATAAAATTTTTACATTTTTTTTTTGATTTTATTTTTGAAATTTTTTTTTAATGTTTATTGTAAAAGTAAAATTTATTGCAAAAAGTTTCTAAAAAAAAACCCGTATTTTGAATTATGAGTGAGATGATGTATCAAAACTATTTTTTTTCATGAATTAGAAAATTGAAAAAGAGTTTACTAAACTATAATTGTAATTATGCAGTTCTCAATTAGCAATGATAAATTTAAGTTATAAGGGGGATTTATATGTAAAAATTTTAATTTTTTTTTGGTGTTTTAGAGGTCGCAAAATTTGTATATTTGGGAAAGAAATCATTTTTTTGATATGGAGAGAAAGCAAAAGGGGAAAAAAATTATGAAAAAAAGGAATCAAAATCATAAACTTTTTTTTTCTGACAATTGTCGCCGATCTAAATTAAGATTTCTTTTGTATTAATTTGTTTTTTGACTAAATTTTGTTTTTGCTTAAACTACATAAATTTAACCATTATGTATAAAAATAAACTAATTATTTTTAATAATAACTTATTAGTAAAATCAAATTTTTTGGCTTACGAAAAAATCAGAAGAAAACTTTGATCATCTCTCCGATATTATTTGTTTTTGCTACTTGAGTATAACTTTTTGTAGTTTGTCCAAGTAATAAGATCTTCTACAAAATTGAGTTATATTTATAGAAAAAATTAAACAATTGAGTTTGAGGTGTTAAAATATTGTTTCTGTTATATACTTTGCATACGTGTTTGACTTGACAAACCCAAATCCATGGTGGAAGGGTGTGAACGCGCATTAAAAATGAATTACGCAAAAAATAAAATATGGTGTGGGCCTTGGCCTGGCCTTGTTTAGCCTACCGGGCTTAGAACCTAGTTTAAATTTGAGTATGAACTGAATGTGATGCTTAAAGGAAAAGAAAAAAGTTCTTTTTCTATATATTATATGACACAGGTCAATAAATTTTTGAGAGTTATGAACTAACTACTAAGATAAAATCTGCCATCTTAGGTCAAATACGTAAACCTATTTAGTCAGTTATTTATAAACATTAAAAATATTAAAAAAATGCCAAAAAAAAACAAAAAAGATTCAAAAACAAAAATAAATTGAATTTTTTTTTGTATATTTGCAACAGAAATAAGACTTTTATTAAAATTTAAGTTTACACGCTATTTTGTAATATTCAAATGGTTATGGAAAAGTTGATTTAGATAAAAATTTTATTTATCATTATTTGATATGATAAAAATAAGTTACAGGATTAACTATATAAAGAAAATTCTTAAATAAGGAGATAAGACTATTATGGGGATAAGTTCTTTATGTTTTTATAAAACTCACGGTTGTGCCATCGTTGTTGACCTGTGTGATATATCCATTAAATATTATATTTTATGTTTTAGGCACCGGCTGGTGTAAAAAATTTGAACAATTGGCATTGTTAACATAAGTGGCTAGTTTAAAACTTCAAAATTAAAAAATTTTTAGGGTGTTTAAATGCTTAAATGACATTTACAATTAACAAGTATTTTTTTCCAATTCAAAAAATAGTATTAGCCGTAAACATATTAAAATGTTGCCGTTAGGCAAATAAACATGAAATATATTAATCGTACGTTGAATCACAATGAGCAGCAGTTAATATATGACGGGGTCCAATAATAGATCCTCCACACAAATTTCCGTATACTACCTATGTAATTATAAAAGATTATTTGCCAAATTATATAGGATAAAAACGGCCCAATTTTTAAAATTGTAAAAAATCAATAGGAATATATATGATTTGAATGTTTTAGGGTACGCCTTTATTTATTCCCTACCCTTTATAGTTTAATGCATGAATTTTATTTACACAGTCTTAAAAAGGTATCTATTAAGAAAAACAATCAGCAGAGTCAATTTTTAAATTGTAACTTTAACAGAGCCTCAATAAGGAATAAATATCAATATCTCTTGCATATACTTTGGCATTGCATACATCATATTCTTAAATCGCAAAAAAATTGCAATCATATAACACTCCCAATTGTCCAATATTGTTTCCGAATTAGTAATTATATAAGTCATCCTCTTATTTATAAAAATCTAAGTGATAAATAAATATGAAAACTACGAAGTTATATGTGCATCCAATTTTGACGGAGATAGTTTATTTTAGGGATTTTAGGTTCACAGGAATGAAAGAGCAGCGTTATAAACTAGTGCTTTTAAATTTTTGGGCATATATTCAGATTATTAACTTATTACACTGGACAACAAAAAAACAACATAAATGATTTTTTGGGGATTTTGTAGAGAATTTTCTTGCGATATCCCGGGTTAGTTTTTTTCCAATGCCTTCAATTTTTTTTAAACCGCGTCAAAAGTTTATCACAAACTTTTTCAACTATTAAATTTCCCAAAAATATATTGGCATATTTAGATTCCTTATAAAAAACATATAATTAAAAGGTTATTACCTACAATTATTAATTTACTTTCAAGTTATATAGAACCGAAATATGGATTAAATGACGAAAACCACTAATATTATAAAAATAAAAAATAAAAAAATTTAAATATTCTAAAATAATATAAACGCCTTACGTTTGTTTGCGTTATCTAAATATATTTTTAAACTTTTGTGACTACCTATAGGGTTTAGATATAGAAGCACAAAATACCCCAATAATCAAAAAATCTCAACTTTGACACCGAATAACTTAAAATCTGAGGCATTGGCTAAAATTGTTTCCATATTCGTAATAAACTTGACCAAAAACCATAGTTGCCAATGTTGCTTAGGGTCGTCCTTTGTTGTCCAGTGTTATTAATAAAAACAAGCCAGTACTAGTACGCTAACCCTTTTTGAGGATTAACACTCTTAAATCCCTAATGCGACGCAACTGTCGTAGAGGGTCCCTATGGTTTCGACCCTTCGCCTCGCTTACTTGATACACCCGTCCTTGACCCGATTATAATTCACCTTGGTCCAATGAGTTCTGCCTTTGCTGACCTCTACCGGTTCTCTTGGGTGGTAGTTAGCTGTTTGGTAGCCACCAGGTGCCATAATTCTACGTAAATATTTCAGGTCAATTTATAAGCAGGGTTTTCACATCGAGGTAATTTAGTGGTGAGCCTGTTTTTGGTATAAAAGCTATTTCGTGTTGGGAAATTCCACAGGAGTTTAGTCTGTTAGATTGTTAAGTTTTGCTGCTGTCTAATTAAACTGTTGGATATCTGTATCCTCTTAGCGGCCGCTTCACCACTAAATGGTAAGTTAGGCTCAATAAAATGAGTGTGGATCCCCTCAATTCAACTAAGTTGTTAACCTCTGGTGAAGTGTTTGGTGGATGGCGTGGCATGTCTTTATTGAAACTCTTTTTCAACATATTCCTCCCCCGATTAAATAAATTTATTTATATATGGCCATTATACCATCTGTAGGGTTTGTTACAATGACCGTGAATTTTCAAGTAACTGGTTGTAAACTAATTTGAGCACCTCTGAAAATTGTTATGCCCAAAATTGCTGGTTATTAACTATAATACCTATTTCAGCATCTATATTTGGTCCTATATTTACAATAGTTGTGCCTATTAACGAAATGTTGTATCCCGAATATATACGATTCTAGAGTCATCCTGCTGCTCATAAGTGTCTTTTTAATTTTTAATTAATTTATATGGAGTGTTATTGGAGACCCGGTATCTATTTTTAAAGAGGTTGGTTGATTGTTTACGATTAATGTAGAATAGGTCGCCAAAAGGACCGGTAAATGCTTTTAGAATATCATATTCCTCCATAAAGACAATTGGGCTCCTTTTGAATGGCATATATTTTTACTTTTACCAAATCTTTGGCACTCTGGCATATAAAAAATGCCCATAATCATGAATTATTTTTTGGGTGGAAGCAATGATAAGCGAAAACATTTATAACCCCTGCGGTATAAGGTATCTTTATATTATCCGTATGCCCCTCCGGAATACAGCATGCAGGCCTAAAAATCCCGGCATAGGTCATAGGCTTATTCATCTGTTATGTATGCCCCCTCCACCCCCCCCCCCCCTTCCTCTAACATCACTCCAAATCGGCGTACCCGTTAGGGCATAGCTTTGGGCCCATTAAGTTATCCAATCATAGGGTATCCTATCACCATGATAACGATTCCAATCAGCAAAATAATAATATTTAATCTAATTATTTTTTGTAAACAAATAATCAAATAAATCTGGTCTATTATTAAAAGAGGTTATGGTCATGTGTTTTTATGTCATTTTATCTATAAACACCTTGGTCAAGTTTACGTAAACAATTTGCTTTGCCAAACTAGTCGCAGCTTTAGCGCAATTACATTGGCTAAAAAAATATGTTATCTTAAAGGTATCCCAAAATATGAATAAATGGAGATTACCTGCCATGGGTAACTCAATGTGCTAACAAAAAATCCTCCCACAATAGAAGCTGGTTCCGATCCATTCACTATCGGAGGAGTCTTTTCAACTCCCGG
This sequence comes from Acutogordius australiensis, assembly GCA_030555515.1. NCBI lineage: Eukaryota > Metazoa > Nematomorpha > Gordioida > Gordea > Gordiidae > Acutogordius > Acutogordius australiensis. The sequence goes on along the minus strand of JAUIRJ010000067.1, from coordinate 35,720 downwards.
GATGAAAGAGCAGTTAGGCAGATTTAAAGAATTAGTTACTGAGAACCCGCAAGTTAATCTGGTGGGGATATCTAACACATATATCACAATTTCAGATTAAGATGCTACAACTTGTACATAGAGTTTAATTAAAACAGAATTTATGATATAAGCAGTGCCAAACACATGAATCCTGGTCATTTTAATTTGCTACACTGTTATCACAGTCGCTCTTCTTATAATCAAATTAATATTTTTTAGTTACGAAATACTCAAGAGCAATATAATAATTTATAAGCAAATACTTGTGCTTAGTTATGTAAATTAATGTCTTTGGTTATTTTAACATGTAAAAATCTTTGGGTTTGAAACTGTCAAATAATTATAGGTAAGCTAGTTAAATAAAATTGTGCTGGAAACAAAATCGTTAAAACAGATGATAATAGTATTTTTTTCAAAAAACGAGCCCATTTTTAATTTAGATCAAAGTCTAGAGAAACTTGATAGCCCGTCCCAGGTTCTGGCTTCTTCCAAAACCGAATCAGGCTTTAGAAGACCTGAATTAAAAATGATATGGGTTAGGCTGAAGAATTTCATATTACTAGATTTTTTACTATGACAGATAATTAAAAATTAAAAAAGGTAAAGGGTATTATTACGATGGTTTTATTTCGGATATTTACCATTTTTAAAGTTTGGCTATTTTTATAGAATTTCAATTCGCCGAATTTGATCTAATCGATCCTATAATTGCACAATGAACAAATAGGTTTTGGAATATTTTATATTAAAAGCACTTGTTTTGTAAATAATTTTTATTTCATATAAGTAATAATAATTTTTAGTTTGTCCAACAATAATTAACATAGTTAAAATGTAAAATAAAAAATTTATGATCAAGTTGGGAGGATTTAAAAACATGTCATATTATTGTTCGACAGACCTAAGCTAAGTTTTAAAACTCCGAAAAGTGCTGTGAGACGGCACATAATTGCTGCTTAAGCCTAAGTACTAAATAAAGAGACTAGACCGTCGACTGGAAAAACGAATAGCATTTCAATCTGACCTTTTAGTTTACTCCTAAAATATTGAGGTCGGTGATGTTAAAGTAATAGAGTTATATACCGATTTTAAGGTCATGTCTCGCAAAACGTTTCACCATAGCCCCCTTAACGAAAAAGCGAACATCAATGTACATACGGTATCCATAAAACTTTGGCAAAGTTATATCTATAGAATTCCAGTTCTCAGTAGTCTAAAAAATTTTGAGAAAATAATAACAATAGATATGTATGCTGGAAGATTTGTATTGCGCTCCTCGGGTGTAGTTTATATTGAATGTTTTTTCAACAACTATTAAAATTAAAAGTCGAAATATATCGGCCTCATCAGCTTGTTAAATAGGGCTCTGGGCCTAATTTAGTGTAAAGAACTCGGCCGGAAAGGCACCCATGGACCATTTTTAATCAAAACTATGATAAAATAAACACATATAAAAGTTACATAAAATTTAATAGGTTGGGCGAATAAGGTCGGTATTAACCCGAACAATTTTATGGGACATAGAGATATATATTTACAGGTGCTTCAACTAATAAAATTTTAACAATAATGGAAAATATATTATTGAATGATATATAATAGTATTTAATTAAATATTTACATTTGAAACAAAACCGATAGAATCTCCTAATCGAGGGTCCATGATGTATACCCTAAGTTTCATAGTGTAGTTTCCATTCAAAAAATCAATTCCCAATTCCCTATCATCGATGTATATTGTTCTGGTAAGATCGGTCCCGGATACTATAACAGCTTTCGCTAATTACAATAAAATATTATATTTTTACAGTTCCTATAAAACCAGCTCCACTATGATTATGTCAAAACAAAAAAGGTTCTGACTCTAAAATAATAATTATGTATAAGATCCATATGATGGCGCTATCTTATATTCTTACGTTTTCTAATTTTGCTTTTCGCCTTCAGCTATTATGAACCTTCCACATTATAATAAATGTTTTTAGATTAATTTGATGACCAAAAATTAGTATATTTTTTTTTCAGATAATCCATTCTTGGATTCTAAATAATATGAAAGCAAAATGCTAATTTTTTTAAGCTATAATTTCTTATAAATATGTTTTTTATAATGAATCTAAAAATGCCGATATTTATAGTTCAAAAAATTGTGGATTTTTTGTAACTTTGCACGCGATTTTAAAATAATTTGAAGGTGGGGTTAGGGGTAGGGCAAATTTATTTTAAGATTGTTGCAGCAAAAATGCTCTAAACTTAAATTTAGCTTGCTTTTTCCAGTTTAATTAATTTAAAAATAAGGCCCATTCGTGATACTCTAACATAATTTGAAATGGGGAATCGCAAATTATTTAAGAAAAATTTTAATTAAACCATCCCAAAGTATATGTGTTTAGTGAGATATATATAATCAGATGACCTTGGAGTCACCTGATTCTTTGTTATTCAAAAATAAAGACTTGTTGTTGTTGTTTCTAACCCGTGCGCTTGGAAAATGATGAGGGAGTCTGAGAGGTGTGAGCGAGTTTGGAGGCTAAGATGGGGTTTGTTCATAGATCTAGGGGATTTATGGAGGTCCCACGTGAGGGGCACGATAGCCAATTTAGAAGATTGTCAATCGTTTCTATGCAGTCGATGCACTTGTCGTCTGTTGAATAGACGCGACTACGGAAGTCTGCTAGTAGATAACAGAAGCCTCATCTTAGAGATAATAGGGATCTTTCCCGCCTGGGGAGAGTTTTTTCGGATTGTGATTTGGGAGGAGGCCAACCATTTAAAAGAATGGGAGGAGATTTCTAAGATTTAATTATATTGCGTACAAACTCGGTAATTTGTTTAAGCGACTGTTTTGTTGTTAGGTTGAAGTCTAGATGACTGATGCGTGGAAAACTGATTGAGGGCAAAGTATTTTTCATCGATCGAGAAAAATAAAGACTTAACGCCCTCCTGTGTTTGTGATATTTAATTAATCAATATCTTCTGTTGTTAGGGTTAGGCATGGCCTAACCTTAGCCACATCTAATAAGACTCAACCGACCATACTTATGATAACATAGCCCAGCAATAAGAAATATCTCCCTTTACAATTAATTGTAAAGGCGAGATGTTAGCTGGATATGTCATCATAAGGATGGTTGGTTGAGTCTTATTTGATGTGGCTAGGGTTAGGTTAACAACAGAAGATAATGATTAATTAAGTATCACAAACACAGGAGGGCGTTAAGTCTTTATTTTTTAATAACAAAGGATTAGCTGACTCTAAATTCATCTGATTATATATATCACGCTAGACGCCAAAGGGAAGATGCTAATTTGCAATATATACATGAATGAATATAATGTTATGGAAAAGTTAGATTATGGAAAAAATGTGACCAATGAACATCATACCTTAATGTGCAAAGAATATTATATTTAATCACTATGGTTTCAATTTTATTAATAATAATAACATGATTTTTAAATATTTCTAATTAAATATGTTTAACTCTTTTGTTATACAATTATGATTTTATCATTTGATTTAAGTATGTTGTAAGAATGTTAGTGAAAGATTTAATTTGGTTAAGCCTAATAATATAATGGTTTTAAACAATATGTTTTTACCAAATTTTTTAGCACAAAATTTTTATTTTTGCTGCAAATCAGAAGATAATAAATATAAAATACCTGCAGCTAGCTAGCATTTATGCGGTTAGCTGAGTTTTAAATTTGAAAAATTGTTATACCAAGTTTTTTTTGAGTATTTTTTTTTAAATTCTTAAATATTAATTTGAATGTATTATTTTGCAAGATAAAAGGACTAAGTTAGTTTGATGGGAATATACTAATAATACCATTCCCATGACATAGTTTTTTTTGGGATTATGGAAAGTTAAACTGTGCCTTCTTGGTTAAACTGTGGTTACAGATGACATTCAGAAGAGATTATAGTTGTATGTATACTTTCAAATTCATACTTTCCCTAACCTGATATTATGATTGGTATAATGGGTATGACCTAATTAGCTATACAGTTAAGAGTTTTATTTTTTTTTTAATTTTGTACCAATTTCTTTTTACAACTTCTTTTTACAAATTTTTTTTTCTCGATTCTATAATCTTTTACATATTTTTTTTTACAAAGGCTATTTTTCTTACAAATTCTTTTTTCTAACAAATTCTATTCTCCTACAAATTTTATTCTCCTACAGATTTTTTAATCTACAAATTTTTTTGTAAATTTATTTTAAATTTGAATTTTATGCAACTATATTTGATTGTAAACACCACATCTTTTGTCCCATATTTATTTCGGAAGGAAAGGGGATTGGATAAAAGAGTGAGATTATAGTTAGGGTTTGACATTAGGTAAGACACATAAGTCCAAGGATTTTGAGTAATTATGTGCTTTTGATAGAGTAAGCTAGTGCAACCAGTACAATTTAAAAACTTGTTTGAGAACCAGTTCAATAAAAAATTCTAATATTAAAATTTTTTAATGTTAAAGTATTTACGAATTTTCCCATTGTTTTTGCAATTTCTAACAATTTATGCAGTTATTCTAAGTATTTTAATAGAGTTTTCGCTAAATCTATACAAAAATAGCGGAAAAAGATTCCTTATATAAATGTTTGTATAATTATTTATGTAAATAAATATTTAAAAATTATAATTTGATTATATCAACGCGTCCAAGTAAATCAATTTAAAACTTTTTTTATATATTATAAAAAAATGAATGTCATATGTTATGATTGTTATAGCGATAGAGATATAATTAATTAGCAAAAATTTCATTATTAAACAATTTTTTAAAAGGTTTATAAACATTTAATATCTTTACATGGTTAGATTGGATAGTTTTAAAAGTACATTAATCAAGTAAAGATACCTTTAACCTAAAAAAATATCTTTAAATAAACTCTTCCTAAATTGAATTGAGAAATATATTGTTGAAGTATAATTATTGTAAAAAGACTTGCTATGTTATCACACAAGTCGATATGTGTCTGAAAAGAGTTTATAATAAAAGAACATCTTAATAGCTTAAACACATGGTTTTAGTTCTCGTAGCTTCAGCTATTTATATTCGTCCATTACAAAACATAACCTTTTTTAATCATATTTACATGTTTTCCAATTTCGAGAATATCCGATAAAAAAATTAATTTTTAAATAAAATTCGCTGACATTATATCAAAAAAAAATATTTTAAACTCTCCCAAAAGCATTTAAATTATACAACAAATTTGGCACCCCAACCTAAGAACAATTATCGTTTTTGAAAAATATATTTTGGAGTTACTATAAAATTTAAGGTATTTTATTCAAAAATAATTATTCTGTTCAATATTATTTTGTTTTTGTTTCTTTTTTTTTGTTTAAATTACAATTAAAGTATTTAAGTTACTAAAATTAAGAATTTAAAATCCTTAATGCAGGTTTGATTGTATTAAAAAATCTTAAAAATTTATTGCCCTGTTTGAGTTTAATAGCCCTCCATATTTTAATTAAAAAATTAGTTAATGCGGGCCTAAAATAATATTGCACCTTTGTCCTCATCGTAAGACTGACATTCAATGGCCACTAAAATGATAGCAAAATTAAATATATAGTAACAAGTCGAAAATATACAATCATTCTCATTGTTTGAGATTCTACAAAACCCTTTTTAGAAATCACAATTAAAAGAATCAATAGATCATGTACCCCAATCATTCAAATAAAGCCTGGTAAAATAATAGAGCCAGCCCTTAATGGAAGTATTTAAGAAAGCCTACACTTAAAAAGCCAAAAAATAAAAGAGATACAATTTTTTTTATAAAAATCTTTTTTTTAAAAAGCCTTTTTATAACAAATATGGGGTTTTTCAGGGTTGGGCTCTATAAAGTAGCCCCTTCCCCATTTTTTGTTCTTATTAAAAAAATGGGTTATAGCCCTAATAAAAATCAAATTTAAGATATTCTGCTTAAGTTTTATAAAATTGATAAAAAATTACGAGTTTAGCAAATGGTACCATTTTTTTTTTGGAATATGACTTTTCCATTTTTGTCGGAGCTTTTTTTGTTAAAATATAAAATTAATATAAGGTTTTTCTCAATTTTTTAAAATTTAAAGTATTCTTAGTTTTACTTTTTTTCAGCACTGTTCTTAATACTAAACATAATAAAGTTTTATAACAAATGTGTACTACTTGTCTGCATCAAAAATTATGGCAAACGCTTATTGGTTTTTATTTTTTGGAATTTAAAAACACTAGGCATTACCTTATTATTTTGTATGATATTTAGAAGCTTAATTTCATAAAATTACGAGATATTATTTCTGGTAAGTCCCTGGTGGTAAATATTTAATTAACTAAAGGTTTTTTGTCAAACTCATAATTTGTGTAAAATGTCCCCCAATAAAAATTATTAAATTAAATCTAAATTAAAGTTGAGCCATTAGGTTAAATCATTACATTGAAAAAACAAAATTACCTAAGGAAAGAAGAATAAAGGGAATTAATAACATTGCGTGTGTCGAAGGATCAAGGAATCCGCTGATATGAAAATTTAAATTTTTATAATATTCAATGCCAAAAAGCGTTAATTTACCTAAGTTGCTTTCTTCACCCCATATATCACTGATTATATCAATTAACTTGGATTTAGGTAAATATTGATTTGAAATGTGAACTAGTGCCTGACTTGGGCCTGAAGGATTCTATGCGTAAAATATTAATGATAAATTGAGGATTTGATAGTTTTGTTTCATCATTTATATGACATCATACCAATTGAAAAACGTTGTGACGATAGTTAAACAAAGTGCTACTTATTATACAGACCATATTATAACCTAACTCAGCCTAATGTTTTATTCTTTTTTTTTTGATTTCTTTTTGTAATTTGATTAATGTAACAAGTGTTAAAAAGTCCAAAAAATCTTACTCCCTTTTTTATGAGCTTTTTAAAATATACAAATTTATATAGCGGTGGGAGATTTTAAAAGAAGTTTCATTTTTGAAATAAATTTTTGGGAAAGTTTTTAAAGTCAATTTTCTGACATTTGTATAAAGGTTTTAAAATGTATATTTATTAACTTTCTAATACACATAGGGTCGTTTTTTCAATGACCAATTATCAAATTTTTGTGCCTTTTATAAAATATTATTTGACATGTTTATAACTGTCACGAGGGTTTGATGTTGATTAGATAAATTAAAGATGTCTCCTTTATATTTGTTATGTGGCTATCCAATACATTGCATCTACTGGTTTGCAGTTACGGTTTTACAATTCCTCTTTCCAGAAGTAAATCAACAAAAAAGATGTAATAATTTAAGACATTTTAAAATAGGTCAAAACCATTTTGCAATAAATCGCTTATTTATTATTTAAATGTAATGGATTTAAGATGGAGAAAAAAAAATCTTTTAAAAAATGTTAAGTGAAATATGTAGGGCTATGAATAGTTAAAAAATAAATTTTATCAAATATTAAAATGTCTAATCAATAAAAATTTAAAAAATTACATTTTTTAAAAAAAAATTTGTAAATTATTTTAACACGTGCAAATTACATTAATATATTATTTTGAGATATCAGCCTTTAACAATCTCTTATAAATAATTTTACATTAATTACTAGTACTTGCACATCGTGCCATCTGGCTCTTTAATAATATAAAATTAAATTATTAAAAATCTATGGTAAAACAAAAAATGAGAATAGCCTATGCAACATTATCTTTAACAGGAAATAGCAGTCTTAGATTCAATGACAATAAGGATTTCATTTAGAGTAAAAAAAATCCAAAAATAGTTAACATGTATGGACTCTTTTTTGTATTACTTCATCCTAAGAAAAAAATGGTTTAGATAAATTTTAAAAATACTCGAATTTAAAATTTTTTTTTTAATTTGAGATGGCTGAAACCATTATATTACCCTATAAACACATTCATTAAAAAAGAATTAAATTATAGCGTAATTATAACTATTTAATTTAGTAAATTAAAGGAAATTTTTAGTTTGAAATGGCTGAAGCCCAGGGGCGTATTTTGGGGTTGTCAAAAGGGAGCTGCCCCCCTTTAGAAATTTTTTTCAATTTATATGATGTATTTTGCGGTTGAAATTAAATATTAAACATATAATGGGTAACAATCAATGAAATTTCAATTTTAATGGAAAATATAGTCTTATAAATTAATGCAAATAAAGTATTAACATTAAAATTAAATTTGTTCCTTTCCTATATATAATTTTTTGCCCCCCTTCAGAAAAGTTTCTGCATACGCCCCTGTTGGGGCCACATATATAGCATTAAAACACCATCCTATTAGGACAAAATAAACATATTTTAGATAAACTAATAGATATATTTATGTAGCCCTAAATATTCGTATAAAAGCCACCCATAATAAGTTAACTTAATATTAGGGATTTATTTCTCGTTAAAATATAGTAGTTATGTTGTAAAATTTAGTTTGTAGAGGATTATATTAAACGAACATTTTTTAGAAATTTTGATTAGAAATTCTAAAATAAAGAATTAGAGTCAGGCAATGTAAAATAGGTATGAGGAAGAAATATAAGTAATTATAAAAGTTATAAAAAATACAATGTGCCAAATTTAAAATATAGGTAAGGAAGGTTTTGCAAAAATATCATAATAAAAAGAAAAGAAAATATTTTATGAAAACAAACAAATGCCACCAAAGACAAATGATAGTGTCTATTAAATAGATTGTGAAATATTGCGAAAACTATTTAGGAATACAATAAATAAAGTTTTAAAAAACAAAAAATTAGTGTAAAATAAGTCAAAATAAATAAAAATGGTTTAAATAAAATGCCGCAAGAAATAGCGGTAAACAAAACTAAGGCTAAATTCAGGCTTAGCCAATGAGTTTGTTTTGATTATGTAATTTTAAAGAAAAATTTAATAATGTATTAAGCATATGTGAAATACATATGTAAATATTACTTCTATACTTTTACAAACTAAAGAACTATTATTTTCCGAAATAGTTATTTGTGTTTGTTTATTTTTTATTCTATGAATATGTTTATTAACGAGTTTAAATAAATAAAATAATTTTTATAGCAATTACTTTTATGATTTCTAAAATTAAAATTTAAAGAGGTGTTTAAGATGAAAAAAGGGATAATATATTGGTAGGGATTTGGTATTAATATTAGAGAATTAATATCCTGGTGGTTATATCATTTAAGAATATATAGATAAGATGGTTCGGTAAAGCTAATTTTATTGTATAATAATGAATAATCAATAATAATCAAGACTAAGATACATGGGGTATTTATATATATTTTGGGACAATCATAGTGATGTGCTAGATCTAATTTAAAATTAACTATTTAATCTAAATTACTTTGTATTACTTTTTCTACAAACTTCAAAGTTTATAAATAAACATGATGACTAATAAAAGTGATGATATACACTGCGATAAGAGGTTAATTGGCAAAATGTTAAATTAAAAGGAATAATGTAGCCCGAAGTAAATATATTCTTAAAGTGAACAGGCTTTTTAAAAGGTATAATAACCTTTTACATAGTCTAAATGTATAAATTAAAAAAATGTTAAGTTAATAATTTATAATCGAACATAATGATTCTTTAATACAAATTTCACCAATTAAAAATTTGCCATAAAAAGCTTTCTCAAGGATAGTTTTGTTTCATGGTAGGAATGGAATCACTCTAGTATATCCTTTTGTGTCGCCACAATAAAATCCCCAATTTAACAAATTCTCGCACAACATCTTGACCTTAGTTAGTTTCTACTAAGGCGCCTCCTGTATCACCCTGTTTAATAAATTCATTTGTGTTTCAATAACATCAAATTAACTTAAAAATAAACTAAATTTTCTTCTAAAAACAGATTCAACACAAATGGGGATTTTATCCCCCGCTGATGTTATTGACTTATAACTAAGGGTTTTTCGGAATCATTGAAGCGGTGAAAAGGAGGGGCAAGCTCAAAAGATATTTCTATTCCTGCATGCGCCAATACAAAAAATTTATTTAATTTCCATAACATTTTCTTTATCAGGCGAAATTTTGAATTTGATTATGTCATTGACTAGTTACATAAAACCTTATTAAATTTGTCTATCGAGTAATATAACTCTTAAATTTGATGTTTAATTTTTAAGTTTTTGACCCGCTTAGCTTTGTGTATAGATGATTAAGACACGTAGGGGAGATCAGGGTGATGTGAACATATATTTGTAAAATCAATGCTGGACCAGCATTTTACATCCAAATATTTGGTTTAAATAATCTAGAGATTCTTTATTATTATCTAAATTAGTTAGTTAAATGAAAAATATCACATTTTTGAACGAATGGTACAAAACTAGCGTTACTAACCTTTTCGCCCCATATACGGGTTGAAATGAAATATTGATGGGGTTGAAAGTTGACATAATAAACAAGATATAATTCTATTTTTTGAAATTCTAATTAATTTATACATAAAACTCTGTTTTTATTATTTGAATTTAAATACAAAAAGAACATAACACATGACCCTTTTATTTGTTTAATAATTCAATAGCTTTGTTGTAAAATTGAGTAGGGTAAAGATTCCTACATTTTAGGGCTATTGGGAACTTGGTGCCACCGTGAATCTCAATGTCTTTTTAAAATACAATTGCCTCGCAAAAATGGGGCATATGATTATCCATAATAACAAGTGCCTAAATCACATTATTAAAGGCTTCACAAAGTGCTTGAAATTATCTATTATTTTCTTTCATTCGTTTTTGAATTCCCACTGCTTTGTCTAACATTATTGTGCTTAAATCTTTAAGACAGATAATTAATTTTTTTCTAATATTGCATTAATAGCAATGCTTAATTTAACTAAACTTCCCCTTTCTGCTGATAACTATTCCAACCAAAAAATTACAACATTTGTAAAAATGCTTAACTCCTTTCTCTGCAATGATTTTAGATGGTGAAGGCACACTTCTGTCAAATTTTAAAATCATGTGGGCTTTAATATGCTTTAAAATAGAATCCATACAGCTTTTGTACTTATATTTGTTAAGTTTTACTAGTCCTTTTTAGTTTGATGAACAATATTAAAAATTATACATAATTCTTAATATTTGTACTCGGCAAAATTCAAAAAATTTGTTAAATTATTGTATAAAAAAAATTTTGGGAAGATTTTTGAAAATAAAAATAAGTCTAAAAAAATTGTAAAAATTTAATTTTTTCTCTTATTCATTATTTTTTTTAAATAAAACAGCCACAAAAACGTTAAATCTGATAAAAATGATAAATTAGAATATTTTTGGCCTATTTTAAATATTGAGATTCAACAGATTTTACTGTGGGGTCCATATGGACCACATCTCATTTTAAATATCTTTTATAATATTATATTTAACATCAACAAAATTTGGACGACCCTAAGCATCATTTATGGAAACTTAGTTTTTGGTCAAGTTTTTGGCGCTGATCACGAATATGAAATCAGAATTTTCAGAATCTCTTAAATTTGATTTTTATTAGGGCTATAACCCATATAGAGCCCAACAAAAACCCCATATTTTTTATAAAGTAGGCTTTTTAAAAAAAAGATTTTTATAAAAAAAAATTATATCTCTTTTATTTTTTGGCTTTTTAAGTGTGAGCTTTTTTAAATACCCCCATTAAGGGCTGGCTCTATTATTTTACCAGGCTTTATTTGAATGATTTGGGTACATGAACTATTGATTTTTATAATTGTGATCTCGAAAAAGGGTTTTGTAGAATCTCAAACTTGTATATTTTCAACTTGTTACTATATATTTTATTTTGCTATCATTTTAGTGGTCATTCAATGTCAGTATTACGATGGAAACAAAGGTGCAATATTATTTTACATTTGGCCCGCATTAACTGTTTTTTTAATTTAAATATGCAAGGCTCTTAAACTAACACAGGTCAAATAATTTTTAAGATTTAATTACCTGCATCATTAAAAATATTTTACTTAATTAAGTAAGTCACATATTTTAATTGTAATTTAAACAAAAAAAGAAACAAAAACAAAATAATATTAAACAGAATAATTATTTTTGTATAAAATACCTTAAATTTTAAAGTAACTCCAAAATATATTTTTCAAACGATAATTTTTTTCTTAGGTTGGGGTGCCAAATTTTTTGTATAATTTAAAATGCTGATGGGAGAGTTTAAAATATTTCTTTTGAATATAATGTCAGCATGGATTTTTATTTAAAAACTTAATTTTTTTCGGATATTCTCGAAATTGGAAAACATGTAAATATGATTAAAAAAGGTATACTATCCCATCTAACCATGTAAAGATTTTAAATGTTTATAATTATCAGGATAGCTTTATCGTACACAATTGATCATATGATTATATATGTAGAACAATAGATCAGAGCTGGGAAAATGCCCATTTTTGGGTCAAACTCATTTTTTTATTTTTCGAAATTTAGAAAAAATAAAGGGTTTTAGCTTCAATCAAGAAAATATTTATAAAATTTAAGATTTTATGCATCTATTCTGTATTTATTAATAATTGATTTATTTACTCTGTCATAAAATTTTTAAAAAACAAAAAATTGAGTTTAGTCGAAAAATGGGTTTTTTCCCAGCTCTGCAATAGATCAGGTGGTAAATACAACCTTTTAAAAAATTGTCTAATAATGAAAATTTTGCTAATTAATTATACCTTTATCGCTATAACAATCATGACATATGACATTCATTTTATTTATAATATATTAAGAAAGTTTAAAAATTGATTTGCTTGGACGCGTTGATATAATTAAATTTAATTATACATAAATGCATTTTGACTAAACGATCCACTACATTGTCTACTGCTGGCATTAATGTATCAATTTTTGATTTGTAGGTGACGTGAAATACCTTAAACAGGGCTTTCAAGGGACAAATTATGGAATCTCTTCTCTCTCACTCGCATTCTATAGCAGTTTTTGGGCTTATATGGATGGTAAATAAATAAAAAAAATATATTAGTTTCTGCTTAATTTAATTTCTTTTAATTATAATTTTAACAAAATGAAACAATTATATTTTATTTTATTATAGTTTGAATTACCTGACCGAAGAGGTGAAAAACCCTAGCAAGTGATCTATTTTTCATGATTATTAAAGATTGTATTATTATTTTAAATTTTTGTTATATATCTTTATTACTTTTACTTTATATAGGTATTGCAAGCTGCCAAAGATCAATTGAAAGATCATTTGATGATATAATTTATTATTATAATAATATATCAGATAACATATAATTTTAATTATATATTATAGATTTATGTAAATATACATTTGTTAATATTCACTTTTCATACTGATCATAAAATTTTTCTTAACCTTCTTTAGTTTAAAATTATTATGGTTTGTATAATGGGTATGACCTAATTAGCTATACAGTTAAGAGTTTTATTTTTTTTAAATTTGGTACCAATTTTTTTTTACAATTTCTTTTTACAAATTTTTGTTTTCTTGATTCTATATTCTTTTACATATTCTTTTTTACAAAGGCTATTTTTCTTACAAAATCTTTTTTCAAACAATTTCTATTCTCCTACAAATTTTATTTGACCTTAGTTAATTACTAAGGCGCCTCCTGAATCACCCTGTTTAATAAATTTATTTGTGTTTCAACAACATCAATTTAACTTAAAAATAAACTAAATTTTTTTCTAAAAACAATTTCAACACAAATGGAGATTTTTTCCCCCCTGATGTTTTTGACTTAAAACTAAGGAACTAAAAGAGTTAGACAAAATTTAATAACATATTTGGAATCCTCATAAAATACATAAGAAAACTATAATTTAAATATAATACGCATGTTGCAAAGCGTTTTTACTATTCGGTGTAAAATAAACTCGTGTAAAAGTCTATTAAGCCCTTCATAGATGCTGTTAAACACACGAATAATCAAACAGCCCTTTTGTCAAAAGTTTTACAGCATCTATGAAGGGCTGTACCCATCCTATCATTAACTTTTATTTGGCCCTTTTCGAAGTTGTCCTGAGCCAAGCATCCTACGTTCTAATAGTGTGTAGAAGGATATTAATTAAAAGGGATGTGGCTTAGGACAACTTATTATATTATCATTAGGAAGCATATATTAAAATTTGGCTTTGAGCGTTGACGCCACATAATTGATGCCTATAAGGAAATAATTTAACTATGTTAATTAAATATTTGACACGAAAAATTTGGCATCTTTAATAATTAATAAATATAATATTCCATTAATTTCGAAGTTATAACAGCAGTAAAATAAAAAATATTACGGTTTACTAATCAGTAAAATAAAAGATATTACGGTTTACTAATCAATAAAATAAAAGATATTACGGTTTACTAAGAAAAATAGCCTTTGTAAAAAAGAATATGAGAATATAGAATCGAGAAAAAAAAAATTTGTAAAAGAAATTGGTAGCAAATTTGAAAAAAATAAAACTCTTAACTGTATAGCTAATTAGGTCATACCCATTATACCAACCATATATTGCCTCAAAGTTGGTGGTAATTCTAAAACTACACATCTAACCAAGGCAAACACAGGTGTATATAAGTAAAAAAACCGGCCTCATATTAATCAAATATTAGCACTATGTTGTCCAATTGCAAACGGATTTATCATTTTAGTATATATTTCCTTATCATCATTTCTGGTTGTTTAAAACTCTTTCTTCCATTTAAACAGGTAAAATATGCCGGTAGAGAGGTGAAGGTAAGGTCGGGGGCTCTATTAATTGGTAAAGTGAATTATTATTTGACACGCAAACGTTAAATGTTAGGGTCGCAAAGAAAACTAGGGATGAGATTTGAAATTGATTGAAGGGAGTAAAAGCAAATACGATAAATGTGCCGTTTTAGCTGCTTGAGTGGAAGGGAAAAAATGATGGGTATGACCTAATTAACTATACAGTTAAGAGTTTTATTTTTTTCAAATTTGGTACCAATTTCTTTTTACAATTTCTTTTTACAAATTTTTTTTTCTTGATTCTATATTCTTTTACATATTCTTTTTTACAAAGGCTATTTTTCTTACAAAATCTTTTTTCTAACAAATTCTATTCTCCTACAAATTTTATTTGACCTTAGTTAATTTCTACTAAGGCGCCTCCTGAATCACCCTGTTTAATAAATTCATTTGTGTTTCAATAACATTAAATTAAAAATAAACTAAATTTTCTTCTAAAAACAATTTCAACACAAATAGGGATTTTTTCCCCCGCTGATGTTATTGACTTAAAGGAGCAAATTTTTGTCTGAAAATTGAAAAAAGTCAAAAACAACAGCGGGGGAAAAATCCCCATTTATGTTGAAATTGTTCTAGAAGAAAATTTAGTTTATTTTTAAGTTAATTTGATGTTATTGAAACACAAATGAATTTATTAAACAGGGTGATTTAGGAGGCGCCTTAGTAGAAAGAAGAGCCTTTGATTTAATCTGATTTTATTCATTCGATGTTGGGGGGGGGGGGGGGGGTAATTTGAGATGAATTCATTGGCGTAGGAGGGGGGGGTTTGGGGATAAAACCCCCTCCAAGCATGCCATATCCCGACCCAAATTAAAAATTTTTAGTGCATATCCCCCCGCCCCCAAACTAAATACCAATTAAATATAAAATTAAATAAATTACATTTAAAATTCCATTAATATTTGGCAAAAAATTTTTTTGACCCCCCCCCCCCCCCCCCCAAGCTTTACAACTTGCTGCGCCCTTGAATAAATTAAATTATTTTGTTTGTAAGTAAATTAAATTGTAAACTCGGCAAGACAATAAATATTATTAATGACATGAAAAAATTATTTGGATTGTAGGGACGGATGAGTTTGACCCTTATATATAAATTTTATATAAGGAATCTTTTTCCGCTATTTTTGTTTAGATTTAGCGGATTTTTTATCAAAATACTTAGAATAACTGTTTAAATTGTTAGAAAATATTGCAAAAACAATTTTCAAATTCGTAAATACTTTAACATTAAAAAATTTTAATTTTAGAATTTTTGTATTGAGGTTCTCAAACAAGTTTTAAATTGTACTGGTTAACTAGCTTACTCTATCAAAAGCACATAATTACTTAAAATCCTTGGACTTATGTGTCTTACCTGACGTCAACCTAACTATTATCTCACTCTTCTTTTATCCATTCCCGTTTCCTTCGAAAATAAATATGGGACAAAAGATAAGGCTAGAACTGTGGTGTTCACAATCAAATATAGTTGCATAAAATTCAAATTTAAAATAAATTTACAATGAAAACGCGCCTATAATAATGATATTTTATTAATATAGACATTGTTAAAGATGAAATAGACCACAGCCATATGCACTCGCTTATCTAATATTTCTCAAAAATAGCTCCTTCGATGGAAATGACTTTTTTTATTTCATAGGTCGCTTAATCTTCGACAATCTCAAGAAATCCATTGCGTACACTATGAAGAGCAAAATACCCGAAACAATGCCATTCCTCTTCTACATAATGATCAATATACAGCTAGCACTTGGAGTCGTTACAATTTTGTGCATAGACTTGGGGACGGATATGGTTCGCAAAAAACTTTTTTAGCGGCGAATTTCAAAATATTTTTGGGTTATTTTAGAGTGAACGCAAGCTTAAAAATGCAGGCTGGGGAGACGTTATAAGGTAATGCCTAGATTGCTCTTATAATTAAGCTGGCAGGTATCTTAGTATAAGCCTAAAAATTGGAAATTACAATATTCCGGCCCAAAATTTTACCGCATTTCAACAAATTTTAGACGACCTTAAGCATCATTTATGGCAACAATCGTTATTGTTTAAGTTTTTGTTGCTAATAACTATGAAATCACAATTCTAGCCAATGCCTCAGATTTTTGTTATTCGGTGTCGCTGAGATTTTCCTATTTTCGGAGTATTTTGAGCCTCTATATAATAAACCAATGGGTTATAACAAAGTCTAAAAATAAATTTGCAATACGGAAACATTCATTATTGTAAAGTGTATATTGAAAGTGAATTGTTGATAATTTGCAATGAATTATTTTAGTGTTTATAAACTGAATATGCAGGTAGATTTTCTAGTAAATTAATAGTTAAATAAATTTTATGAATTTTTTTTTATACGGAAGCAGTTTAAAAAAAGTTGGAGGCATTGAAAAAAAACTAAACGGGGTCGTTATAGCAAGAAAATTTTCTAACCCCCAAAAAATGATTCATGTTGTTTTTAGTTTTACAATGTTTTTGAAGATACCTTTTCAAGTCAACACGTAGATTAATAAAAATAAAATTTATCTAGGTGTGGGCAAAAAAAACCATGGTGTTATTAGTCTAATCAATTCGCTTTTTGGAAGGCCCTATGTGCTGGCAAATTAACCCGTAGGATCCCTTATAATGAAATATAATTATATTATTCGGTTCCCTGACAAAATGGTTTTTCTCGGCCCTTGGTCTCGATGTGTCGGCTTTTAAAATTGACATTTGACAGACCGATTGTAGCCATCATTCAAGGAGATTATATATATCCGAATATGATAAAACTTTTTTCAGTCTTTTTATTCAATTCATTTTGGTAAGACCGGAACCGGTCACCTTTAACACTTTTTTAATAGATTTTAGATGTGTTAAATGCGTACAGTAATAAATAACATATTAGGTGATATTTATTGAATTTATAAGATCATTTGTAGTATAATTGACATAAATATATATCAGAGTAATGGTGTAACAATTTGTATGAATGAAAGAGAGATTTGCATATAAGCCAATATAAAAGTTTATGGCTTTTTTTATAACTGTAGCATAAATTTCCATCTCTTATATAAGACTGCTAAGAAATTTCTATAAATTTCCTATATAATTTGATGTTTCTATTACACAGGTCAACAAATATCAATGATACAACCTTGAATGTTATGAAATCCTCAAAAAATCCTAATTGGCTTTATCTCATATATATATTTCGTTATTAGTTTTTCCGAACTTGGCTCCTTACATCCGTCTATACCGAAAAAATAGGTATTATTGACCAAATTGACAGATCAAGAATACCTATAAATTCAGGAAATATTTGAAAAACTATATTGATTAAAATAAAGTTTTGATACAAATAGTTCAATAAAACTACCTTTAAATTTTCTTAAAAATTCATTAAATATGGCCCTTAATAATACTAATTAATATATGGTTTTTTTAAATCCGGCGTAAATTTGTTAAGAAATTTAAAAAATTAATTTATATATCTAATTTGGGGACAAATTTATGTCCTTTGCAAATATTAGAATATGCCAATTTACCAAATTTGATTATCCAAATTGCAGGACAAAGAGCCTATTATTTTAAACCATAATAGTTTGATTTAATTGATTAATACTATTATTATTAACAAGAAAGTACACTTTAAACCGAAAAAAATAAATAAAAATTATTCCTGTATTTAAAATCGACTTGCCAGCCAATCTTTTTTTCAATATATAAAGTGCACTTTATGCATAAAATATCGCTTATTTATACACAGCAGTTTGCACCAAAATCAGCCAAAATTGTATATAAAAGTTTTTAGATTTACATAGGCAAATTATGACTGATTTTATAAGTTCTTTAAGGTATAGATAAAAAAATAGGCTTGTACATACGAATACAATCTGCGTTAATTTTTTTGCACTGGTGCTGGAGATGTTATTTTAATAAGCGATTATGTATTTTATTAATTAAAAAATGGTTGGCTGGATAATCAGAATGTCGATTTTAAAAAGCAAATTTTTCACATTTTTCGGTTTTGAGGTGGAATTTTATGTTAAAATAGATATAGTTTTGATCAAATAAATTAAACTATTATGGTCAATTGCCCTTATGTCCTGCAATTTTAATAATCGAATTCAACACATTGGCATATTCTCATATATTAGGGCTTAAATAAATTCTAAAATTAGGGCAAAAGCCGGTCCCAAACTTTTGAAATCAAATATTTATTAAGAGCATGCATTTAAGTCGTTTTATGAGCTATTCGTTATTAAACTTGACTCTAAATGATGTATGGCAATTTTAAATTTCATTAAATATTTTTTGCGTTTAAATATGCCCTTACAACCATCTTCAAATTAATCAAAATGACTTTACAATACTTTTAAGGGTGACTGCATGTGTATTTTGTATTTATTATAATGAATCAGTTTAGGGCCTTCAGTGTTTATACTTACATATTTAATAAATAGGTATATTTTACTAATTTGATTGCATTTTATTTTAAATTATATTTTGCAAAAAAAACTAAATATATTTTTGCTCTTATCTCAGTCAAAAATCACTTCCAGCCAAAGAAAAATTTAGGTTTTTATGAAAAGGTTTTTAAATTAAGGGGGAGTTGATATTATAAATATCCCCATCTATTAGTTAAATGTATATTGTTTTTATCACTTAACATACCACTTGTTCATTCTTAATACCCAATAATATCCCTCTTATTATCTCAAATGAAAATTACCTTTTTTGCCCCGCCCCCTTCCCAATAAAAGCTAAATGTTAAAACACTGCATATATGTCCAATATTTTTAAATACAATGAGTTTAAGCAACGCAAAAAAAATCAGTGTTAATGCAAAATCAATTATTACGAAGCAAAAATTACGATTAAAAGGTTTTGATATTTTTTAAGGAGACAAAAATATAATAATGAAGTTTGTTTGCATATTAACCAATCCTCTCAAATTCCTGGTTCATACTCTAAATACGGTCACTACTAATTACAAAATTGTAAAAAGCTAATTTTAATAAAATAATTTTTTAGCGGCGAATATCAAAATTGGAGAATTTATGTTTTTTCGTCGCAAATTTTTTTTATACTAGCTATATGTTATAATCCAATGCGTTTGATTTTTTTCAAAAATTTTTTTTTCACTAGCCGCAACCTAAAGTTTCGTTTTATATTGCCTTGTTTCATTCTTTTCATAGTTGCCAAAAACTTTGATCCATATCCACTTTTCTTAACGTCCCTTGCCAAGAAACTTGTGAGTCAATTAAAATGACTCCTAATATTGATGTTGGTCAATCAGTGGTAAACGCCTTTAATTTGCAAAATTGCTGGTAGGGTTAACTCACCAGAACCAGCTAAATTAACATTTGTCGGTGAGTGCCAACATATTAAACAAATAGAAGCGATATATTTGGCTAGTAGCGTTGATTCAGGGTAAATTATGTAACTCTTATAAAATAAGTGAATATATCTCGTATAAGAGTATACCTTCAGTGGGCCACTTAACCTACGTTGAGGTATTTGAACATACCCATTCAAAAAAAGGGAATAAAATGATTTAGATTCAAATTTTTAATATCGATAATATGAATTTTGAGCTCTAGTTACCCGGTTAAAATTTATCATTATCTTGTGTTCTTATATAATTAAAAAAAATATTGATTAAAATGTCGCGCCATCTATCAAAAAACTTTTTAATTATTTTTTAACTTGTAAGAAAATGCTACGCAATCATTTCTATTATCTCTTTTTTTATTTCCCAATTACCAAATATAAATTAAAATGACCAATTTGACATTTAGAATACCTTGAGAGAAAATAATTCTAATGCCAGAAAAATTAATTTTAATCAAAACAAAATTCAATAATTATGCATCCGCTTAAAATTTTATTTATAATTTTTCTATATTATGATTTTTTGTTATATTTTTCTATATATCTATATTTTAATTTTCAAGGGTCTGGTGTACCTAATTATCGCCGTGTCCTATTTTACATTTTATTCTTTTTTTTTCACATTTGTTCCATTTGCTGGACCAAATTTTTTTTTATTTTATTTTAGAGTAGGTGATATAATCAGAGCTGGGAAAATGCCCATTTTTGGGTCAAACTCATTTTTTTATTTTTTAAAATTTAGAAAAAATAAAGGGTTTTAGCTTTAATCAAGAAAATATTTATAATTTAAGACTTAATGCTTGTATTCTGTATTTATTAATAATTGATTTTTTTAATCTGTCATAAAATTTTTAAAAAACAAAAATTTGAGTTTTGTCGAAAAATGGGTTTTTTCCCAGCTCTGGATATAAATAAATTTGAAATTATTTTATATGGGCTGAAGATTGTTAAATATATTTTTTGGTTTTAAATTTATTTTGTTATGATAGGTTATTTTTCCCATATTTATGTTTTATACATATTTATGTTTTATCTAATATCATTTTCTAAGAATTTTTTTCAAAATTGCAACCCTAATACAATTGAAGTCAGCACTCTTAAAAATGTAACATTGAATAAAATAATCTGTAACAAATATTACAGATTTCAAAAATCTACGTTAAAAAAAAACAAAAAAAGAAAAATAGAAAATAGGGCACTGTTCAAATTATCTTTCATTTTAAATGCTTAAAAACAGAATGAAGTTTTAAGTGTATAAGTATATCAAAGCTACCTAGAATCTACAATCTGAACATCCTTAAATCTATTTATTAAGTTGTAATATCGCGCTTTGTGTCGGTATATCGCTTTAATGTCGCCCTTTTGATTTTATCAAATCGAGGTTTGTCTTATTTAAAATCTGTAGACCAACAAGCTAAATACACTTTTTACATTTTTAAGCCTATACCTCAAAAATTGAGTCGAATCATCGAATCCATATTTCGAAATTCCAAATTTTATTTTCATCTTATGAAAAATCTTGGAATAAAATTATTTTGGTTTCTAAAGCCAGACCGTGGGAAAAAAAGAAAAAAGTGTTATTGTATTTTTTGTGTATATTTGGCATTAGGACCACAAGTGTATAGTATGTTAACAAAAAACCATTCTTTTGGCTTAAAAAAGCATATTATAAATATTTTCTAGTAATAAAACTTTTTAAACTCTGCCGTAATCGATTATTTTTGGTAAATAAACATATTTTGATAAATTATATAAAACAATAATGCGATTGAACGTTGTATAATCTTGATCAAATTATAAGATTTTTTAATTCGCTTACATAATTTCACCTTATATTTGTTAGTTAGCCATCAATTTTAATCGAAAAAAGTTTAACAATCGACTTGATACGAAAATTCAGATCGTTTGCTATAAAAAATTATTAATTTTCTAGGTTAATGGGACTAATTAAAGTCAAGGCCAAACAACTTACTTCGAGGCGGGCAGATTTGACAATTAACACGTCAGATGCCTAATTTTGTCTTACAAACTCACAAAATTTTACGTTTAAGTTATATTTTTACATGAATTATTGTATATTATTCGCGAGTTTTAACCAAAAAATTATTAGCTTATTAAAATTGCTTATATATTTATTCTTAAAATTGTACAAAACATAGTTTAAAACCGATCCTATATTCGTGCACTTTGTTTCGACAAATTTATGTTAAAATATATCAGACATGTATGCCATCCTAAATCAAGCCTTTACTGAATAATAAATGTTTATAAAACATATTTAACGTAATTTTTCTATGGCATATCATCAACGTCACCTTCCTTCCCAGATCCAATAATGGGAGTTGCTGAATCTACCATGATTCTCGCTGAAAGCAAACCACCTGCTCTGAGAATCCCATTTTTGATTATGCCACAATGAAAACTAACAACGTAACGCCCGGGTTGTGTCAAGTTCTCAACCTCATAACTGGTGGAATCTCCTTTTAACTTTTGTTTTTGAAATATATATCATATTATTAAATTAGTATAGGCGGTTATCCGTTAATCATGTGCCATAAAAATTAAATAAAATATAACGGCCTGTTAATATTACTGTAAACGGCTCAGTAAAAATCAAAATTTTTTTATTACTGCGTATTAATACAAATTAACGTTTTTTAGACGGCCAGACTTAATTACAACATTTGATTCTGAATATTAAAGGAATTTTTAAACTAGATGATTTAATTGAAAATACAATATGCAACATAAAATTAAAAACAATCAATAAAAACCGTTTCTAAGGTATCAATTGTCGTGATTTTGAATGGCTTTACTCGGTTTTACAATGATTATTATGAATAACATTTATTTATTTTTTGTCTATATGTATTACAAATAAAAGTTGAAGAATTTTCATTTATTACAAGAACCTTGATTATATACCGTTTTATTAAATTAAAGCAGACACAATACTTAAGAATTAATAATTTAAATTTTTGAACATGGTTTTTGAACGTTTCACGAGAAAGAATAAAAAGCTATACTGCACATTGGTAGATTTGGAAAAAGCTTTCGACAAAATTCCAAGATCAGTAGTATGGTGGGCTTTGAGGAGAAAGATTGTTCCTGAGATGTATATCAAGTTGATTCAGAGTATGTATGAAAGAAATTTGACGTATGTAAGGAGTTCGTCAGGAACATCGAAAGGATTTACAATTAATGAAGGTGTGCACCAAGGTTCGGCCCTAAGTCCCCTACTATTCATCGCGGTGATGGACATGATCTCAAAGAGCGTTGCCACAAATCCACCGTGGCACATACTGTACGCTGACGACATTCTACTAATGGCTGAAAACCCGCAGGAGATGTGTGAAAGTCTGAATAATTGGATGAAAGCGATTGAAAAGCTAGGCCTAAAAATTAACAAAGACAAAACTGAATTGATAGTTTTCGGAGGCTCAGAAGGTGAACAACTGGTAATTAACGAAGACTGGTCTTTTAAATCAAAGCCAACAGCAACCTACCTAGGTGCTTACCTACAATCCGATGAAAACGTCGAGCAAGAAGTTAGGAACAAACTCAAAGTTGGGTGGCTAAAATGGAGATCGTTGACAGGTGTCCTGTTCGACAAAAATATACCAATAAAAGTATTAAGGGCAAGGCTTACTCAAGCATAGTACAACCGGCATAAACATACGGCTTAGAAACAACAGCGTTAAGGAAAAGCGATGAAAGAATACTACAAACGATGGAAATGCGCATGCTACGGATGTTTCTCGGGGTGACTCGCAAAGACAAGATCCGCAACGATCATATACTTGGAAGTTTACACATAACACCCATACAAAATAAAGTCGAAATCAACAGACTCCGATGGTTTGGACACGTTATGAGGCAAAAAGACGGGTATCTAAGCAATCTGGTAAATGCAATTGAAGTGCAAGGCAAGAATAAAAGGGGCAGCCCTTAACTCACCTGGTCTCATAGGGTAGACGCTAGCATGAGATGTCACAATCTAAATAGAAATGAGTGTAGAGATAGAAACAAATGGAGACTTAAACTGAAAGAGCTCACTGCCTCAATGGCAAAAAGCTAACAATGAAAAAAAAAAAATATTTGTCGTTTTTCTGGCCCCCCCCCCCCCCCCCCCCGCGAGTTTGCTTTCCCCAAATTAGAAAGGCTATAATTGGGCCTGTCAATTAACATCCGCTAGCATAACTAATCCTAAAACATCACTATCCTTAATAATATAACCATATAGCCAAATTAAGATTTTTTACACTGGAAAACAAAATTTGGATGATTCTAAGCATCATATCTATGGCAACTATAGTTTTTGGTCAAGTTTACTTGGCGCTGATCACGAATATTAAATTAGAATTTTAGCCAATGCCACATGTTTTTAGTTATTCGGTGTCAAAGTCGAGAATTTTCAATTTTTTGGGTATTTTGGGCTTAAATATCATAAAACCTATGGGTAACAACAAAAGTTTAAAAATATATTTAGATAACGGAAACATACATTATTAAGGTAAGGCGTTTTAATTTTTTTATAATATTTAACTTTTTTTTATTTTTTTATTTTTATAAAATTAGGTTTTCGTCATAAAATCATATTTTTTATCCTAAATAACATAAAAGCAAATTGCTTATAATTTTAAATAAACTTTTTTAATGTTTTTATAAGGAATCTGATTATGCCAATAGATTTTTTGGATAATTAATAATTTAATAAATTTTGGGAATTTTTTTCGAACTTTGGACGCGGTTTAAAAAAAAATTTAAGGCATTGAAAAAAAAACTAAACCCGGGGTCGTTATCGCAAGAAAATTCTCTACAAAGTCCTCAAAAAATCGCTTATATTTGTTGTCTATCAAGACTATTTTGTAGTTTGGATAACTCATTGGACTTAAGAATATAAATTTGTGTATGCTTGAATTTTTTAACGCGTTAAAATTTTATTATAAACTAACCACTTTACCTTCAAGAAGTCGGCTAAATTTATTAAAATTTTTTGAAAGAGAAAAAATATTTTTAAATTATATTTTTGCCCATATTTATTAACAAATACAAAAAAAATTGTTTAAGACGACCAAACTTAAGTATGACACTATTAACTCTCAATTTTCGAGTTTATTTTTGTTTATTTTTATAAAAACAGATTAAATTAAAAATACAAATCGCAGCATAAAAACGGGAACTCGCAAAATTTATGAAAAAGAGTGCATATTTTGGAAATTTATCGCTACTGTTGTACTCTTAGCCCTTTTTTATAATTATAACATAACAGATACAACAGAAATAAAAGTATCCCAAAAGGCTGGGAAAAAAACTAAATGTGCTTTTTTTCTTTTTGAGTTTTTTCCCTGCCCATAAATTCGTGGGCATGGCAATAGAAAGCCCCTTTTCTTGCTTGAAGGAAAAGGGGCATGTTTGAAATGTTCTTTTTCTTCAAAAAAAACTCCTAGGAGCTTTAAGAAAAAAACACTCACCCATCATAATTATAAAGAAAAAATCAAAATTTTTAAAATAATTATAAAGAAAACATAATTGGCTTTTGGGGGCTCTTTTTAAGAGCCACTTTTTAATCCGCTTTTCATAGTAAGGTTTTTTTTTATTCTTATTATGGTCCTTTTCTGTAGCTCCCTTTCTTTCTTAATGTGGGGGGAAAATGAGCCAAAGTTTTTTGGCTCATTGTTTTCCCAGCAGTGGTATCCCATACATTAGGAGCTATAATAGCAAAGCAATTAACAGACATGTGGATTAGTAGGTTTTTCTACCAAGCTATACTTTCCTAATAGGCAAATGTTTAAGGCATGCTGGCAGGACACACAACCTAACAGTGGTTAATTACTCAATATTTTTAAAATAAAAATCGCGTTCGACCAAAAGAAATTTTAAGAAGTTTTACCTGGAAATAAATAACCCAAAAATTTGTTGATTTATTATGAAAAAAAAAAATTTGAAACCTTCTATTTTGTTATAGTGAAATTTTAATTTACTTCCTCCGATAAAAGTAGTTGAGGCAATTCATCTAGGTTTTTAAAGTGCAATACGTGAACTAGACTATCGCATGACTGGGCGAAAGCATAATTCACCGTGTACAGACCGCCCATTTTAGTGTAACTAATCTCACCATCTCTCTTTTGCCCTAGAAAAAGATTTAGATATTCAATTATTACAGCCGCAGAGTATGACCCACTGATAACTAAATTTTAAATTTGATAATTAAAATTTTTTTGAAATTTAACAGCTCTGACATTTTTTTCTCCTCAACAAAATCAATGTTCTAGTTAATTTTCAGTTTTTTTGAAAATTCATTATTAAATATATATATAAAATTTAAATAAATTTTTCTATATGAATATATAATGGAGATTTAACACGGGGCACAGTGCCAACAGGATTAATCATAATTATTGCAACGACTGAAAAGCACAAAATATGTATGAATTTGTTCATTTTGTGATTAGGGGCAATTAAACTTTATTTTTATAAAGATTTCAGTTTTTGAAAGTGTTCCTTATTGGCAACCTTGAAGTTATTTTGAAGATGGCTGTGTAAATAAACCCATATTTAAAGTTCTTTGAAACTAAGAGGAAGAATCTCGTTAAATTGGCGTGGCTATGGCCCTCACTTGGGTAAAAAACAACTGCATAATTCTCTTCCTAAAATACATATTACCATTTTGGCAATCAAGTCGATGCCTTTTTTATAAGACCATCGTAGGGCAAATTCTGAGTTTGGTAGATGGATGTTAGAGAGGATTTTTATAATTAAAAAAAAACTCTCATGACAAATTTTAGTGAAGAATTTTTATATATTTACACGGGATTTGACCCAAGAGCACATTTTCAATTTAATTAAATATATTTCTGTTTCGGGCAAATAATATTCATCTCTCAAATGAATAAAATCCATTGCCCAGTTAATGTTCGTGTAAAAAAAAAGCCAAAGCTCTAACGAGTACGGCGGCCTCTAAAAAGAAGAGGTTGTGAGGAGGAGGTTATTTAGCAGGCACTCCTACATGCATTGGTCAAAAAAGCATACGCACATCGGTGAGGACATCATATATATTTTTCTCAATTGCGAATTGATTCGAATGTTCTTTGATACTCAAGCCCAATCTAGTTATAAGCTTCTTTGGAATCGATCAAATTTAACCAGCCACTAATCAAAAGATGAATGTTATAATACCGGGAAGAAAGATTTGAGTTTTATTATGAGATTATATAATACCCTAAGATTAATGTCTAACGTTTTGACTCGTTCAATAAACACAGCTTCCCGCAACAAAAAGGTCCAAACAATTTAAAATTTGTATTATTTTTGCATCAAAATGTGAAATAATTGTTAATTTATACGTTTAATATAAGATTGTTTTAATTTTTTTCATAAAAATTTTGTAATTTGTGAAAGTTTAAGAAATTTTACTAGACCATTTTCAATAATATGAGATACTGAGTAATTAGTTTCTACTTCAATAAGATAATGTAGTCTAATAACCCTTTATATTAAAAAAAAATTCTAACAAAATAATTAACTATTGATCGATTGGGGCAGGTGAAACACAAATACCCAAAACGTTAAAAATCATTATTTTGAAAATTTTTTCTTTTTAATTGTTATATTTGAATTTAATTTTAACAATTAGAAAAAAGGCATAGGTTTATCAAGCGGGATATTTTTTGCATATATATGATTTAAATCGAAGTATCGATGTATTTGAAAAATTACCTGGGATTCTTTGCCAGGAACATCCTTTTTTTTTAAAAATTTTTTGGTTGGCATTTTTTATGGTACATTTTAAAAGATTTTGTTATTCTGGATCTTCAAGATGACCGGTTGGATTTATTTTTTTTAATTGCTCTTGGCTGACATTTTAGTGGTCCTTTTGTAGTTTTAAGAATTGCGAAAACTGGGTCTTTAAGTTATGGTTTTATTTAAAACTAATTATTTATTATATATATGATCTTTCGACATTTTGTATTCCCTTGTTATGGTCTTGCGTTTTAGAATAAACATTTTTTAAAATTATTATAATCGTCATTATCGGCGTTTTGATGTCTTAAGAAATTTTTGTTACATCGGACCCTTTGTGATTATTATTTTCAAATTTTTGATCTTAATCGACATTGGGGTTACTTTAATGTTTTAAAATTTCTGCCAGGACTTTTTATTAGGACTTGCTACACAGACTAAATTTTTTTATAGCTTGAATATTGTAGCAATGCCACTATGGAACTTTTGCCAATAAAGTGTTTGCAGCCCAAGCTGGAGGTTTTTATAAATAATATACAATATTAAATGACATTCTTAGGTCTTTTTGCTTAAAAAATTTTTTTTTCATATTCGGGCCTTTAATTTAATATTTTTAGACAAAATAGTTAGTTAGAGTAATATTAATGTAATATTGTAAATTTTTAGCTGCCAACCCCTAGTTCTCGCGTTATTGATTAATCATTAAATAACCACCCATTTCAATGTTTTATAAAATTTTAAAATGCTTTTTAATTTCATGTTAGGTTAAACTTGGTCAAAGTACAGTTCGTTAAAACTTTTTGCCAAAAGATTTCATATATCTCAATGAAGGTGGACTGAGTCGGATTGCGCCATGAAAATCAGTTAATTGGTCATTTTTAATATACCATTAGGCGTCTCTTATTATATGCGCATTTTTACATTTTAGGCATTTTGTATAAAAATAACCTGGATTTGGATTTGGGTCAGCTATTCTACTTAATCATACCATAAAGTAGTTTTGAAACTATATATATATACGTTTAAGTTATAGTTCTTTTGCCACATTTGGTTTTGTGTAGTTTAAATCATCCAAAATAGCATTCCTTTTTTAAATGGAGGGCAAAAAAAAAAAAGAGAGAAAAAAATTTGATTGCTATTAAACAGTTTGAATAATTAATTTCAGTGTCATCTTTTGGATAATTCCTGTGACCTATGATTAAAGATATTGTAAATCACGAAAATTTCGGGAATTTTAACTGACTTTTAAATTTTATATTTACATGTTCATGTAAGCTACCTATGATGGCATAAAATTAGATTCTCTTCGTCACTTTTATTCGAAAATGAATATTAAAACAAACTTTTCCAAACGGGAACTAAACATTGTCAATAAAACAAAAGAAAATCCGAAGTTGACATAAATATGCCATCATGGTCATTTCTTTGTCAACTTTTTCTGAATATTGTCAAAATTATGTTAAAAAATTTAAGGATAATAACTTTTTTTTATAAATTAATAACGCAACTTTAAAGTACAAATAAAAAAATTTTACCGTTTAGTTATAACCTTTTTCAATAAACGTTTTGGTTAAGGGCACGTACAAAGTGAGTTTTTATTTTCGTAAAATTTCGAAAATTTTGAAAATTTTAAAAATTTTATTTTTTTCAAAATTTTTTTAAAAAATTTTTATTTCAGAAAAAGCATTTTATGTGCATATACTAAATTTGGCAACTTTTAAAAATTTTGCGTTTTATTTCAAAATAAAATTTTTCAAAATTTTGAAAATTTCACGAAAATAAAAACTCACTTTGCACGTGCCCTAAGATAAAAAAAATTCTTTAATCGTACTAATTAACTAGGACTTAGTCAAATCACGTCACTAAGACATTTTTTATATACTTTTGGCCAATAATTTATATTTTACATTACTTCAAAATTGCGCCATCCCATATTACCTCTAAAATTTATTTAAGTGTCCAGTATATTTTGGTCATTTAGGACCCCGATAGTGTATTCCGTCTAAACCTAATTTATAGTGCAATTTGTAATTTAGGCTAATGTAGTTCCTAACCCAAAATTTTGCCGATTTGAAGTAACATTCAAGACTCAACCATAAAAGGACAAGATCTATAAAATACACCATTGCACCTTAAATTTTTATTAAAAAAAAGGTTTTGCTTTCTAAAATAATTTTTAATTTGACTACCCAGTTAAAAAAGCATTTTATATTCTTAGTGGCCAAACTCTATTGTTAAACATCACCGGTTTTTTATATGGTCAATATTTTTTGGAGTCTTAAATAAACTGATCTATATTGAAGATTTAAATTAAATCACACATTTATTGTTTTACTTAAAATTACACTGGACAACAAAAAAAACAACATAAACGATAAGGGTTTTGTATAGAATGCGATAACGATCCCAGATTTAGTTTTTTTTTCAATGCCTCTAATTCTTTTTTAAATTGTGTCGAAAGTTCAGAAAAAAATCAGAAAATTTTTTTTTACTTTAATTCTACAAAAAATCCATTGGCATATTCACATTCCTTATAAAAAACATATCTTAAAAGGTTATTACCTAAAATTAGGAGCAATTCTTACAAGTTATTTAGGATACGGAGTTTATGACGAAAATCACTAGTTTTATATAGAAAAAATAAAAAAACTTAATTATTTAAAAAAGTTTAAACCCCTTACGTTAATAATGTTTCGTTATCTTAATATATTTTATAAGTGTTACTACCCGTAGGTTTTAAGATATAGAAGCCCAAAATACCCCAAAAATTAAAAATTCTCAACTTTGACACCAAATATCTAAAGTAAGGCATTGGCTAAAATTCTGATTTCATATTCGTGATCAGCGCCAAAAACTTGACCATAGACTATAGTTGTCATAAATGATGCTTGTTGAAATTTTGTTGTCCAGTGTTATTAATTATAAAAACTAAAAACGTTGGGAATGTCACCGGCAACTGTGGAATACAAAGATTAAAGCGCATTTTCCGTTCTTAGTTTTGTTTACTATATAAATGTCACGTACAAAGATTTTCAGTTAAAAAGCTTTGTTAGTTTTTTTATTTTTTTTGATTACCGGTCAATTGACCGTTTGGACAGCAATTCATCAAAAATTTCTATGTTATTTTATATAGGATCCAATCATGATATTGGGGTAGTATATTATTAATGTCACCATATCAAATAATATATCATCAAACACCTATACTTGACCTGATCGATTTATTTCAAGGAAAAATGCAAATATACTAAATGTTGTGCTAATAATAGTATTAAACAAATGCAGAGCCATCTACAATTGTATCGTGTGCCATAAATATTTCGGCTTCATAAAATTTTATGGATTGTCGACCGTTGGAAGCTCTCATACCGTGAGCTCGTGCAATTAGCTTGTAAGTCCCATAACGTGGTAATCGATTTTTGCTGATTATGTAATCTAATGGGTCATCTCCTTTTTTAATCTGTTCAGGAAAAACAAGGAGAAATGTTATATAAGAGTTGCAATAAAACCGGATTAATTATTAAAAAAGATTTTATTTTTTACAACATTTAAAATAAATGGCCCATAGAGTCTCGAATAATATAAATTTATTTTGTTAAGTGTTATTATTCTCTAGGAAATTTTTTAAATAAGGCATCAAGAGGATTTTAGAGGGGCTTTTATATTTAAAAAAAACTAGTAAAAAAAGAATATTTTTAAGAAGCTACATTTTTTAGTTAAAAAGGGAGTTTTGCGCTTTATAATAAACGCTATGATCTTTATTTTAATAATTAAAGAAAAATTCGTGCATAATATAGTAAATATTCTCCTTTTCATCTTATCATAATCATTTGAAAGAATGATTTGATTAATAAAATTACGTGAAATCGGTCAATAATTTCGACATTTTGAGTCTCAGAATCTATATAATGGAGCTGGCAATAAATGTTTTTACCGAAAGGAAACGTTACTATATAATCATTCCCCTCTTCCTATTTTAAACCCTATGTCGAGTCTTGTAAAAATAGGATCACCTTTATATTTTTATTAATATTTGCAAATATATTACAGGAGCACAAAAACACTAACCATTTATCAAATAAACTAGTCCTATCTTTAATGCCCAGGTCCGAAAAATGATTAAGAAAACATAAGAATCATAGTTATATAAAGCATTATGCGTAAGAGAGAGCGCGTTAAAAATGCGTTTTGTTAGGCAAAATGATCCGAATTAATGTGAGTTTTAAAACTATTGTAATCGGCCTTATAAAAAACTAGACCTAATTTGTTCCTTATTCTTCCCTTTAAGTTTTATATTAATTTTAAATTTTGAAAATCTATATTAAAATCTTATTATTGATCTTATACTAAAAAATACTTAATAATTAGCGAAGCTTTGAGATTTTAATATCTACTTTATTTAAATAAAATTATTTAGTTGTATGGCAGATTCATTGAAAATCAATGGATGTATTAATATATGAACTTAATTATTATATGTCCAATCCATTTACATTTTAAATATATTTTTAGTTTATGATTTAAATTCAAAAAGTTGCGAAAATGCCAAATAACGCATAAAAATTGAGATATATATATTCTGCTTAACAAAATAGTAGCAAAGTCATTTTTCAACATGCACTGATTGCGTGTGTTTTAATCGCAAAATAAAGAAAAACAGATGTTACAAAATATCTACAAAGTGTTTGCTCTAAATCAATTTCAGCCGTATTTTTTGTAAATTTTTATTGTCATTCCTCTATTCCTCCTGGATGGGCTTAATTTACTTAACGGCGCAATTTAATGAAAAAAACTTGCTTGATAAGAAGCGAGATTTGCCAAATTTAATAAACCATTTATTCAAAACAAACTTTTGTCATACTATGATGACCAGGTTGTGTTTCCTACTTTGATTTTGATAAAACTGAATTACCTCTTACAAGAATTTGTAATGGAAAATGGTTTTACAAAATAATAGTAGAGTTTGCTCAAAGTTCTTAGTGCCAAATAAAAAAACAATTGTTTTAAGGTTTACTAACTAAATAATATTGCCGACTAATTTAATAGGTTTGCTTGCAAGCCGGTGACCTAGCCTGAGCAATATACTCAGAAGCTTCATCAAAGTTGGTGCATGATACAAATTTACCGAAAAAAAAGCTACGGTGCACGGATTCGAACTCGCAACCTCATGAAACGAAACTAAGACAGAAAAAGGCTTGCCAACGTGCTATACGAGTCGACAATTATATAATTAATAAAAAAAATTAACTAATAGAAGTGAAATAGCAACAGTTACCTATATTGAAACGTTGTGCGGCTAAGACCTTACACAAGAGAAAAACTGTTGGAATCAAGATAGTGATACCTTTAATATAAAACATTCTCGGTAAAAATTTATAAATAATTTTTTTCTCCAAAATAATTTGGACCTTTTTGTTTGCCTTTAAACCAAATATTTAACCCTTCAAACAAAACACACTTGACCTTTTCTACATTACAGATAAACCCGCAATCAAGTTTCTAAAGGGGGTGTACATATTAATAATTTACCTAATTTTTCATTCGCCCCACACTTCAGCGCAGTCCCTCGTTTTGTCAAGGTTGTAAATCCAAATTTTTCTTTAAAAGTCAAAACGCCAGGTATACGACTATGGTGAATTACTCCACTGAATAGCTCCTTTCAAACTTGCCAAACCATAAATAACCTTGGACAAAATAAAATCAACATTGACTATTTCGTGAGCCGCACTGTAAGTTACCCTTAAGTGTTGTGAAAAATTCTTCACAGTTAATTGTGAATATCATTTTGTCGGTTGACCTTATAAACATTAAGTGATATTATCAACTGCATTGTTTATTAAAAGCTTTAAATGGGATACTCATGTAATCAATATAGATTATTTCGTGGGCAAATGTAGATCAAGTGTTTTAAAGCTTAAAAAATTATTCGCTGGTTATTATCATTTTTTTCAATTGACCTGAATTATTAAGTGGCAATTGAAGAATAAGAAGCAATTTTTATAAAGGAATAACATTTGTTTGCTTTCCCAATCAAAATCCTAACTTAACATAACGGCACATGCTAACAATACCCTAAACCTAGGCAAATTTTTTAAAGCCTCAGTAATTTTACCTCAAACGAACTATAAAATCTTAGTTTACCACCCTATCACCATGTCGAAATATTTTATAGAGTTTCTGGTAGATTTTTGTTTCTTACAAATTTTGATCAACCTAAAAAGGTATTTTTAACAATTATACTCACAAATTTCATTTAAAATATTGTTGATGCTTCAAAGTATTAATAATTTTTAAGATTTGTAATAATGGCATTTAAAGAATAAAGGCTGTAATTTTTTGTAAAAAAAAGAGCAGTCTTGCTTTCTGACCATTTTTATATAAAATAAGGTTTTTTTTAAATAAATCATAAGAATTTATTAAATCTAATTTAAACAAATATATGAAAGTTTAAATTTAAAAGTCAAAAAAAATATAAAGAAGAGCTGATTCATAGGGCGTTATTATGATTTTTGCTAAACGCTAAAAAAATAAGAATCTTTAATGTTTAATTTAATTACAGATATTATGAATATAAACTAACGACATATAAATTTCAAAATATTGCCCGAATTTTACCTATTAAAAAATACATATCAAGTTAACTCGTTAAAATTTACAAAAGTTTTATAATTTTTTTTTAATATCGATAGTTTTGCTATCTGTGCGTATACTAAGTTTCCAAGAGCCGAAGTAGTTTCTAAAATTTTTGTATGAATAATAATTATTTTTTGTTAGAGGGGTGAACGCAAACGAAGCAATCTTGTTCAATTTGCTCTGCATCGAAATCCTGATGGAAAATGAAGTATATTGGCGGATTCGTCTTTTAAGGTTTATATTTATACAAAATAACTCTTGTATTGTCCTAACAACGGCTCCTATGAATCATGTTAGTTATTCAATATATTTAAATCATTTAATAAATACTTAAATTAATATAAAAAGAAGCCCTGTAGGATTTTTCCTCTTACAATCATATATTATGAATTGAAAGTGCTTTATAAATTTGGCAGAATTTTTAAAATTATATATATATTTAAGCAAACTTATAACAGCTTAAGTTCACATAAGGGTTTATATACTGATAGTAGCCCTAGTGTCTACTCTCCCGAAGAGTATGCCATTTCTGAATTTAATTGCTTATTTGCCATGATTTAAAAGTCTCCTACTAGCCATGTCTCATTTCTTTCTATCATTATTTTTTGTAAAAATGACTATAAACACTGTTTTGTTTTATTTTAAAGCATTTGGTTCTATCTGAATTATTAATTCAATGTTATGGTAGATTGGAAAATTTTATCGCTTCTAATTTTACAAAAAAAGCACGGCTATAACCACTTTCCGTTTGTGTATACAACAGCTGAGTAGGAATGAGTTGCGTAAATCCCTAAATAAAAATTATAATAGTAATATCTCTAAACTATCATTTATTTCATAGCATTTTTAATATAGGCCAGAAATAAAAAATGATACTGGGTGGCTTTAAATGTCGGGAGAGGCAAATTTTTAAAACCAAAAGTTTTTAAGATTGACAATAATAACCACATTTACTCTAATTAGCAATATTTACTTTGTTTTATTACAAAAAATATTACTTATAAACATTATAAAGATAATTTTATGGCAGAAAAAAATAATTAGCGCCAAATAAACTTTATTGAAAATTAGATAAAAATGATTTGTGGACATTACTTTGTTAGTCAAAATTTTAAGAATTTTTCCTCCTAATGCCAAATAAATATTTATATGAATCCAATACTAGATCGTTATATGATATA
>JAUIRJ010000066.1:0-87224 GCA_030555515.1 Acutogordius australiensis | reverse complement strand
GTAGGTATGAAACGCAAAATCTTAAAACGCAAAAAGCGGAAGTCATAAATCATTTTTAATGAGTTTTTGCGTTTCATACCTAGAGTTTTTGCGTTTCATACCATTTTGGTATGAAAAGTCTAAAATGCAAAAAGCGGATGTAATTAATCAATTTTTTTTTTACGAGTTTTTGCGTTTTAAGTTTTTGCGTTTCATACTAAAAAATTTTTCTTCGAGTTTTAGGCTTAAATGAGTTTCTAATGGCTTATAATAGGGAAATTAATAATTTTTTTCCGCGTTTTTGCGTTTTAAGATTTTGCGTTTCATACCAAAAAAATTTTTTTTCGGGTTTTCGACTTAAATGAGTTCCTAATGGTTTATAATGGGGAAATTAATAATTTTTTTCCGCGTTTTTGCGTTTTAAGATTTTGCGTTTCATACCAAAAAAATTTTTTTTTTAGATTCGACTTAAATGGGTTCCTAATGCATTATTATGGACCGAATACCCGTTTTTTCCGCGTTTTTGCGTTTCATACCAAATTTTTTCCGAGTTTTTGCGTTTCATACCAAAAAAAATTTTTTTTTTAGATTCGACTTAAATGGGTTCCTAATGCATTATTATGGACCGAATACCCGTTTTTTCCGCGTTTTTGCGTTTCATACCAAATTTTTTACGAGTTTTTGCGTTTCATACCAAAAAAATTTTTTTTTAGATTCGACTTAAATGGGTTCCTAATGCATTATTATGGACCGAATACCCGTTTTTTCCGCGTTTTTGCGTTTCATACCAAATTTTTTCCGAGTTTTTGCGTTTCATACCAAAAAAATTTTTTTTTAGATTCGACTTAAATGGGTTCCTAATGCATTATTATGGACCGAATACCCGTTTTTTCCGCGTTTTTGCGTTTCATACCAAATTTTTTACGAGTTTTTGCGTTTCATACCAAAAAAATTTTTTTTTTAGATTCGACTTAAATGGGTTCCTAATGCATTATTATGGACCGAATACCCGTTTTTTCCGCGTTTTTGCGTTTCATACCAAATTTTTTCCGAGTTTTTGCGTTTCATACCAAAAAAATTTTTTTTTTAGATTCGACTTAAATGGGTTCCTAATGCATTATTATGGACCGAATACCCGTTTTTTCCGCGTTTTTGCGTTTCATACCAAATTTTTTACGAGTTTTTGCGTTTCATACCAAAAAATTTTTTTTTTTTAGATTCGACTTAAATGGGTTCCTAATGCATTATTATGGACCGAATACCCGTTTTTTCCGCGTTTTTGCGTTTCATACCAAATTTTTTACGAGTTTTTGCGTTTCATACCAAAAAAATTTTTTTTTAGATTCGACTTAAATGGGTTTCTAATGCATTATTATGGACCGAATACCCGTTTTTTCCGCGTTTTTGCGTTTCATACCAAATTTTTTCCGAGTTTTTGCGTTTCATACCAAAAAAATTTTTTTTAGATTCGACTTAAATGGGTTCCTAATGCATTATTATGGACCGAATACCCGTTTTTTCCGCGTTTTTGCGTTTCATACCAAATTTTTTCCGAGTTTTTGCGTTTCATACCAAAAAAATTTTTTTTTTTAGATTCGACTTAAATGGGTTCCTAATGCATTATTATGGACCGAATACCCGTTTTTTCCGCGTTTTTGCGTTTCATACCAAATTTTTTACGAGTTTTTGCGTTTCATACCAAAAAATTTTTTTTTTTTAGATTCGACTTAAATGGGTTCCTAATGCATTATTATGGACCGAATACCCGTTTTTTCCGCGTTTTTGCGTTTCATACCAAATTTTTTACGAGTTTTTGCGTTTCATACCAAAAAAATTTTTTTTTAGATTCGACTTAAATGGGTTCCTAATGCATTATTATGGACCGAATACCCGTTTTTTCCGCGTTTTTGCGTTTCATACCAAATTTTTTCCGAGTTTTTGCGTTTCATACCAAAAAAATTTTTTTTTTAGATTCGACTTAAATGGGTTACTAATGCATTATTATGGACCGAATACCCGTTTTTTCCGCGTTTTTGCGTTTCATACCAAATTTTTTACGAGTTTTTGCGTTTCATACCAAAAAAATTTTTTTTTTAGATTCGACTTAAATGGGTTCCTAATGCATTATTATGGACCGAATACCCGTTTTTTCCGCGTTTTTGCGTTTCATACCAAATTTTTTCCGAGTTTTTGCGTTTCATACCAAAAAAATTTTTTTTTTAGATTCGACTTAAATGGGTTTCTAATGCATTATTATGGACCGAATACCCGTTTTTTCCGCGTTTTTGCGTTTCATACCAAATTTTTTCCGAGTTTTTGCGTTTCATACCAAAAAAATTTTTTTTTAGATTCGACTTAAATGGGTTCCTAATGCATTATTATGGACCGAATACCCGTTTTTTCCGCGTTTTTGCGTTTCATACCAAATTTTTTACGAGTTTTTGCGTTTCATACCAAAAAAATTTTTTTTAGATTCGACTTAAATGGGTTCCTAATGCATTATTATGGACCGAATACCCGTTTTTTCCGCGTTTTTGCGTTTCATACCAAATTTTTTCCGAGTTTTTGCGTTTCATACCAAAAAAATTTTTTTTTAGATTCGACTTAAATGGGTTACTAATGCATTATTATGGACCGAATACCCGTTTTTTCCGCGTTTTTGCGTTTCATACCAAATTTTTTACGAGTTTTTGCGTTTCATACCAAAAAAATTTTTTTTTTAGATTCGACTTAAATGGGTTCCTAATGCATTATTATGGACCGAATACCCGTTTTTTCCGCGTTTTTGCGTTTCATACCAAATTTTTTCCGAGTTTTTGCGTTTCATACCAAAAAAATTTTTTTTTAGATTCGACTTAAATGGGTTTCTAATGCATTATTATGGACCGAATACCCGTTTTTTCCGCGTTTTTGCGTTTCATACCAAATTTTTTCCGAGTTTTTGCGTTTCATACCAAAAAAATTTTTTTTAGATTCGACTTAAATGGGTTCCTAATGCATTATTATGGACCGAATACCCGTTTTTTCCGCGTTTTTGCGTTTCATACCAAATTTTTTACGAGATTTTGCGTTTCATACCAAAAAAATTTTTTTTTTAGATTCGACTTAAATGGGTTCCTAATGCATTATTATGGACCGAATACCCGTTTTTTCCGCGTTTTTGCGTTTCATACCAAATTTTTTACGAGTTTTTGCGTTTCATACCAAAAAAATTTTTTTTTAGATTCGACTTAAATGGGTTCCTAATGCATTATTATGGACCGAATACCCGTTTTTTCCGCGTTTTTGCGTTTCATACCAAATTTTTTACGAGTTTTTGCGTTTCATACCAAAAAAATTTTTTTTTAGATTCGACTTAAATGGGTTTCTAATGCATTATTATGGACCGAATACCCGTTTTTTCCGCGTTTTTGCGTTTCATACCAAATTTTTTACGAGTTTTTGCGTTTCATACCAAAAAAATTTTTTTTTACCTTCGCCTTAAATGGGTTTCTAATGCATTATTATGGACCGAATACCCGTTTTTTCCGCGTTTTTGCGTTTCATACCAAATTTTTTCCGAGTTTTTGCGTTTCATACCAAAAAAATTTTTTTTTTAGATTCGACTTAAATGGGTTCCTAATGCATTATTATGGACCGAATACCCGTTTTTTCCGCGTTTTTGCGTTTCATACCAAATTTTTTCCGAGTTTTTGCGTTTCATACCAAAAAAATTTTTTTTTAGATTCGACTTAAATGGGTTCCTAATGCATTATTATGGACCGAATACCCGTTTTTTCCGCGTTTTTGCGTTTCATACCAAATTTTTTCCGAGTTTTTGCGTTTCATACCAAAAAAAATTTTTTTTAGATTCGACTTAAATGGGTTCCTAATGCATTATTATGGACCGAATACCCGTTTTTTCCGCGTTTTTGCGTTTCATACCAAATTTTTTACGAGTTTTTGCGTTTCATACCAAAAAAATTTTTTTTTTAGATTTGACTTAAATGGGTTCCTAATGCATTATTATGGACCGAATACCCGTTTTTTCCGCGTTTTTGCGTTTCATACCAAATTTTTTCCGAGTTTTTGCGTTGATCAAGAAAGAGCCATGGTCAAAGCCTTAAGAAATGTATTTTTCGATTCTAAATTTCTTTTATGTACACGGCATTTAAAAAACAATATTATTGACTATCTTGCTAAAAAGCAGGGTGTTTGTTTAAATGTTAGGAATAATATAATAAAAAAGATATTTGATAAAAAAAATGGTATTGTTTTTGCGCCAAACATAGAAACATTTTTTTCAAGAATTGCAAATTTAATGGAATTTTGCTCTGATCCTCAACATAATTACCCGCGATTTAGAAATTATTTTAAAAAAGAAGTGGAAAATAACTTGTTTCTGTATGTTCTTAAGCCTTTATTAGATGGCACGTGTAATAAACTTGAGACAAACAATAGCAGTGAGTCTAAAAACCACGTTCTAAAAAGAAAAATAAATTGGCAGCCACAAACATTGTGCCCTTTAATTGACCATTTATACGAAATTGTAAAGGATGAACATTATAATTTTTCTAGGGCATTTGAATCATTGGGAGAGTTTTATCTTTCAACAGATTCTGAGTCAGTGAAAAGTTGGTTTATATCTTTAATAAATAAAAATAAAGAAAATTTAAAGCCTGTCATGAATTCAAGTAGCAATGAATTTACAACGATAAAACCTAAGGGGTCAAAAAAACCTAACCAGTCTAAAAGCCCATTAGCTATTAAAAGTTTCACAAAGAAAAAAGTAAAATTTAATTTAACTTAAATCCCCTTTAAATTATCTTTTTATTCTCTCAAAACAAATTATAATGCTCCTCTTTTACAATTTCGTGTAAATTGTTAAGCATAAGCCGTTGGCTGGATGTTTATTTTTCTTTTTAGGACATGATTAGAGTGGCTGATATTAGTCTCTAGTTGATTACCGCGTAATCTAATAAAGGCTTAAGAATATACAAGCAAGTTTTCCATTTTTAAAACAATATTTAAATAATAATTATGTTGGAGATCAGAGTTCTTAAATAATAATTCTATATTTGACGCAATAACAATACTTTTTTGTTATTATTCCTAACAAACACCTTGCTTTTCAGCAAGAGTGAATAGTATTATTTTAAAATGTCGTACATCGAAGAAATTTAAATAAAAATTTGTTTTTATTTTTTTTAAATTAACACTTGGTTGAAAAAAATGTGAGGAAGGTGGAATATTCAATTCCGCAATGTAAAAAAATTTAAGAAACAAAGAATGATCCTGAGTATTTTTCCTTTTTTCAAATATGTTGGTGTAAATATCAGCTGTTACAAATAAATTTCCCATGATATAAGTTTTATATGAATTATACCTGATTTTTGAAACCATTTTTTTTAAATATATTGAATTAGTAATCGGTTTCTAAAATAATATGGATTACGATATTTTTACCATTGTATTAATGGTTTACATCAAAATACCAGCAAAATTAAGAGAACCAAATTAATACATTTTCCCTTAATTCATATTTATATTTGCCTAGGTTTAAGATATTGGAACAAATTTTTTTAATATTTTAAATGCGTATAATAATATGAGTTGCTTTATTTTAATTAAAATGAGTTTAAAAATACTAATTTTGAAATATAATTCTTTTATACCTACAAATTTTATAATGTATCAATTTTAAAATATTTTTTTCTAATACTTACAAATTTTATAATGTGACTATGCTTTCATTGCTAAGCAATTTTTTTAATATACATTGTTAGACTTATTATTAAGATAGATACATAATTTTGTTAATTCAAAATAATACATTCTATACACACAATTTACATAATTTATATATTTTATATCAAATAAATGTAGACATTACACTCTAATGACGTGAATTAACAATTCCCTACCAAATAAACATTTTATTAAAGCATAAATCATTTTGTATATAAATCATTGATAAATTAAAAAATGGCGGAAGTATTTGAAAATGCATAGGCATGGCATGTTCGGCCCAACCCGGCTTTTTGGGTGAGGCAACATCGAGCCGGGCGGGTCTTTTGGTTTTCGAATTTGATAACTATTTTACCTTAGGGCAAGCCACAACGGTTAAAATACGCTTTTAGGAGCGTCGGCTCGGAGTGGTAACTTGTTACTACATCAGATATCCAATGTAAAATTTTTTTTTGGAAAAGCGTGAAATTAGGGCAAGCCAGAACGGTGACCGAGCTTGCATTAGGAACGTCGGCGCGGAGTGGCCACTTGTTAATATTATGTAAGATATCCAAATTGTAAAACTTTTATTTGCATAAATGCGGAAAAAACGGGTACTCGGTCATGATGCATTAGGAACTCAATTAAGTCGAATCTAAAAAAAAAAATTTTTTGGTATGAAACGCAAAAACTCGTAAAAAATTTGGTATGAAACGCAAAAACGCGGAAAAAACGGGTATTCGGTCCATAATAATGCATTAGGAACCCATTTAAGTCGAATCTAAAAAAAAAATTTTTTGGTATGAAACGCAAAAACTCGGAAAAAATTTGGTATGAAACGCAAAAACGCGGAAAAAACGGGTATTCGGTCCATAATAATGCATTAGGAACCCATTTAAGTCGAATCTAAAAAAAAAATTTTTTTGGTATGAAACGCAAAAACTCGGAAAAAATTTGGTATGAAACGCAAAAACGCGGAAAAAACGGGTATTCGGTCCATAATAATGCATTAGGAACCCATTTAAGTCGAATCTAAAAAAAAATTTTTTTGGTATGAAACGCAAAAACTCGTAAAAAATTTGGTATGAAACGCAAAAACGCGGAAAAAACGGGTATTCGGTCCATAATAATGCATTAGGAACCCATTTAAGTCGAATCTAAAAAAAAAATTTTTTGGTATGAAACGCAAAAACTCGTAAAAAATTTGGTATGAAACGCAAAAACGCGGAAAAAACGGGTATTCGGTCCATAATAATGCATTAGGAACCCATTTAAGTCGAATCTAAAAAAAAAAATTTTTGGTATGAAACGCAAAAACTCGTAAAAAATTTGGTATGAAACGCAAAAACGCGGAAAAAACGGGTATTCGGTCCATAATAATGCATTAGGAACCCATTTAAGTCGAATCTAAAAAAAAAATTTTTTTGGTATGAAACGCAAAAACTCGTAAAAAATTTTTTATGAAACGCAAAAACGCGGAAAAAACGGGTATTCGGTCCATAATAATGCATTAGAAACCCATTTAAGTCGAATCTAAAAAAAAAATTTTTTTGGTATGAAACGCAAAAACTCGGAAAAAATTTGGTATGAAACGCAAAAACGCGGAAAAAACGGGTATGCGGTCCATAATAATGCATTAGGAACCCATTTAAGTCGAATCTAAAAAAAAAATTTTTTGGTATGAAACGCAAAAACTCGTAAAAAATTTGGTATGAAACGCAAAAACGCGGAAAAAACGGGTATTTGGTCCATAATAATGCATTAGAAACTCATTTAAGTCAAATCTAAAAAAAAATTTTTTTGGTATGAAACGCAAAAACTCGTAAAAAATTTGGTATGAAACGCAAAAACGCGGAAAAAACGGGTATTCGGTCCATAATAATGCATTAGGAACCCATTTAAGTCGAATCTAAAAAAAAAATTTTTTTTGGTATGAAACGCAAAAACTCGGAAAAAATTTGGTATGAAACGCAAAAACGCGGAAAAAACGGGTATTCGGTCCATAATAATGCATTAGGAACCCATTTAAGTCGAATCTAAAAAAAAATTTTTTTGGTATGAAACGCAAAAACTCGTAAAAAATTTGGTATGAAACGCAAAAACGCGGAAAAAACGGGTATTCGGTCCATAATAATGCATTAGGAACCCATTTAAGTCGAATCTAAAAAAAATTTTTTTTGGTATGAAACGCAAAAACTCGTAAAAAATTTGGTATGAAACGCAAAAACGCGGAAAAAACGGGTATTCGGTCCATAATAATGCATTAGGAACCCATTTAAGTCGAATCTAAAAAAAAAATTTTTTTGGTATGAAACGCAAAAACTCGTAAAAAATTTGGTATGAAACGCAAAAAACGCGGAAAAAACGGGTATTCGGTCCATAATAATGCATTAGGAACCCATTTAAGTCGAATCTAAAAAAAAATTTTTTTGGTATGAAACGCAAAAACTCGTAAAAAATTTGGTATGAAACGCAAAAACGCGGAAAAAACGGGTATTCGGTCCATAATAATGCATTAGGAACCCATTTAAGTCGAATCTAAAAAAAAATTTTTTTGGTATGAAACGCAAAAACTCGTAAAAAATTTGGTATGAAACGCAAAAACGCGGAAAAAACGGGTATTCGGTCCATAATAATGCATTAGGAACCCATTTAAGTCGAATCTAAAAAAAAATTTTTTGGTATGAAACGCAAAAACTCGGAAAAAATTTGGTATGAAACGCAAAAACGCGGAAAAAACGGGTATTCGGTCCATAATAATGCATTAGGAACCCATTTAAGTCGAATCTAAAAAAAAATTTTTTTGGTATGAAACGCAAAAACTCGGAAAAAATTTGGTATGAAACGCAAAAACGCGGAAAAAACGGGTATTCGGTCCATAATAATGCATTAGGAACCCATTTAAGTCGAATCTAAAAAAAAATTTTTTTGGTATGAAACGCAAAAACTCGTAAAAAATTTGGTATGAAACGCAAAAACGCGGAAAAAACGGGTATTCGGTCCATAATAATGCATTAGGAACCCATTTAAGTCGAATCTAAAAAAAAAATTTTTTTGGTATGAAACGCAAAAACTCGTAAAAAATTTGGTATGAAACGCAAAAACGCGGAAAAAACGGGTATTCGGTCCATAATAATGCATTAGGAACCCATTTAAGTCGAATCTAAAAAAAAAATTTTTTTGGTATGAAACGCAAAAACTCGTAAAAAATTTGGTATGAAACGCAAAAACGCGGAAAAAACGGGTATTCGGTCCATAA
Source organism: Acutogordius australiensis (assembly GCA_030555515.1). Lineage (NCBI taxonomy): Eukaryota > Metazoa > Nematomorpha > Gordioida > Gordea > Gordiidae > Acutogordius > Acutogordius australiensis. The sequence continues at coordinate 78,280 of JAUIRJ010000066.1, read as the reverse complement.
TAATGCATTAGGAACCCATTTAAGTCGAATCTAAAAAAAAAATTTTTTTGGTATGAAACGCAAAAACTCGTAAAAAATTTGGTATGAAACGCAAAAACGCGGAAAAAACGGGTATTCGGTCCATAATAATGCATTAGGAACCCATTTAAGTCGAATCTAAAAAAAAAATTTTTTTGGTATGAAACGCAAAAACTCGTAAAAAATTTGGTATGAAACGCAAAAACGCGGAAAAAACGGGTATTCGGTCCATAATAATGCATTAGGAACCCATTTAAGTCGAATCTAAAAAAAAAATTTTTTTGGTATGAAACGCAAAAACTCGTAAAAAATTTGGTATGAAACGCAAAAACGCGGAAAAAACGGGTATTCGGTCCATAATAATGCATTAGGAACCCATTTAAGTCGAATCTAAAAAAAAATTTTTTTGGTATGAAACGCAAAAACTCGTAAAAAATTTGGTATGAAACGCAAAAACGCGGAAAAAACGGGTATTCGGTCCATAATAATGCATTAGGAACCCATTTAAGTCGAATCTAAAAAAAAAATTTTTTTGGTATGAAACGCAAAAACTCGTAAAAAATTTGGTATGAAACGCAAAAACGCGGAAAAAACGGGTATTCGGTCCATAATAATGCATTAGGAACCCATTTAAGTCGAATCTAAAAAAAAAATTTTTTTGGTATGAAACGCAAAAACTCGGAAAAAAATTTGGTATGAAACGCAAAAACGCGGAAAAAACGGGTATTCGGTCCATAATAATGCATTAGGAACCCATTTAAGTCGAATCTAAAAAAAAAAATTTTTTGGTATGAAACGCAAAAACTCGTAAAAAATTTGGTATGAAACGCAAAAACGCGGAAAAAACGGGTATTCGGTCCATAATAATGCATTAGGAACCCATTTAAGTCGAATCTAAAAAAAAAATTTTTTTGGTATGAAACGCAAAATCTTAAAACGCAAAAACGCGGAAAAAAATTATTAATTTCCCCATTATAAACCATTAGGAACTCATTTAAGTCGAAAACCCGAAAAAAAATTTTTTTGGTATGAAACGCAAAATCTTAAAACGCAAAAACGCGGAAAAAAATTATTAATTTCCCTATTATAAGCCATTAGAAACTCATTTAAGCCTAAAACTCGAAGAAAAATTTTTTAGTATGAAACGCAAAAACTTAAAACGCAAAAACTCGTAAAAAAAAATTGATTAATTACATCCGCTTTTTGCATTTTAGACTTTTCATACCAAAATGGTATGAAACGCAAAAACTCTAGGTATGAAACGCAAAAACTCATTAAAAATGATTTATGACTTCCGCTTTTTGCGTTTTAAGATTTTGCGTTTCATACCTACCCATTTTTAGTCTCTAAGTAACGATGCAAGATTTCTCACTTTTTTCATAATTATGACATATTCCAATGTCAGCGGAGATAATTTGGATAGCGAAGAAACTAACATAAGATTTAAAGCTTAAAGTATATTTCAGGCTTAATTTGAAGCCAATTAGGCAATTCACGGCTAATTTGGTTAAAATATGTAGTTTATAATTTTCAATTTTACAATTACTATTTTAATTAAATGGACAAAAAATAGTGTTTATATTGAAAACTCAAATTCAAAATAATTTATGTTAAAAAAAGATTTTATATTTATAAATTTTATAGTGAGGTCGCAAAAATTGTCACTTTTGACATTTTTAGTAATTGTTTTCTGACATGCTGGGCAAATAAAAAACAAAGAATACAAAATAGTACTTAAGATTAATCTAGATAAATTTGTGATTTATATTTTTGTATATCTGGTTGTTGTTGTTGTTTATTGCCCCATTCGTTGGAAGTTGGTAGTAAGATTGAGCTTGAGGGCAGCTAGGGATGGATTGATCCAAAGATCTAAAGAAGAGATATGAGATTTCGAGGATGAAAACACCAGGCAACGTTCTGAGAAAAATTTCGATAGGGTTTCTAAATAGTTATTGAGTGAAATTGATAGAGATTCAAAGGGCCCCTTGTAAAAAGAGTAATGTCGTCTGCATAGGAATAATTGGCTTCGAAATATAAATTTTTATTAAGCTATACGGCTCAAACGGATAAGCATTTTCAAAATAAGGGTGTCAAAAGTTAACCAAAAAGATTGATTCTATAACATTTTTATTTTTTACTAATTTGTTAAGTTTTAATTTTTTTTAATAGCCCCAAACAAAAATACTACAGATGAACGAAGATCGCCCAAACAATTTGTTACTTGACACTGCTAACCAGCTTCCCCTAATTGATATACATACTTGGAAGGGTGCTATTAAATTACCTTACCTGAGAATTGATGAAACTTTTGAGCTTGCACTTTTAGATTTTTTGGTATTCATTTTATTTTCATTTGCATTTAATTATTTATTTGATAGAAAATGTCTTGGCACGTCCAAAAAAAATTTTAAATAACAAAATAACGTGTTTTTTGTTCTTTATATTTTAAAAATGCAAATATTATTATTAGTCATCTCAAAAAAAAATTAGAAATTAGTTGGAAAGTACTTAAAAAATTTTTTACTCTCGTTACGTTTCCCTAAACCATTGAAACGTTTAGCAGGATAAAGTTTAAAGACTTAAGTTCTCAATGGTTTTAACTTCTTTTTGATTTCATCTCATCAAAAGAGATTGTCTACAATCCAAATACTCAATTAATGAGATTGCATACCTTAATTTGAAAAAGAAGTTAAGCAGACTATTTACATTTATCAAAATATTAATGCATAAAGGTATCAAAATCTCTAAAAATTGTAATAAAATAAAAATTGGTGGGAAATCGATGTTATAAGATTATTTGTTTAAAAAACTGTGGTGATTTGGTAATAGGAAAAAGCTTAACCAAAATTTGCCTAAGATATGTAATTGCAATATTGGTTAAAAATTTAAATATGTAGGTAGCTGTAAAAAATCTAAATATTAAATTGTAGTAAGTTAGTGATAGGGTAAACTCTACAAAGGAGTAATTAAGGACATACAAAAAACTATATTTTGTCAAATAAATTTATTAATCATATGAAATGTTGCAAACTTATGAATGTTCTCCAAAAGCTGGAAACAGCTATCTTTTAAAATATGATAATAATTCGTAAGTGCAATCGATAGATTAGTCTTTATAAAAGGCTTTGCCAGTCATGATGTGTTTGACCCACCTTTAGAAAGAATCAGGGAAACAAATCACAAGAATTAATAGATACTCATATCTTTGCACAAAAATTAGTTTAATTTACTAAGTTAATAGGAGGTATAAAATTCTATTTACTTATTTACCTAATTATTACCCTTTAGCATGCTTTTGAACTATGGCAAATACACAAAGTTTTAAGCATTTAACTATTTTATATGCTTATTTATAGATTTTTTATCAAATTATAAATAATACAATTTTAGGTTGCATGGGAGGAAAAAGACCTACAAGCGCTTGACTATTGTTACGACTCTCTTTCCGCTCATCTAACTCCACATTCACTTGATTTGGCTACTAGGCTTCGTGAAATGGCGTTATGCCAAAATTTATGATTTTATAAGCCAATATACACAGTATTAATTGGTCTTTCAAGTAATTTGGAGCCGTTAAAAAAGAAAGTACGCTAGTGGCTCATTATGTTAGTCAATTTAACATTTACCTTGAAGCTAACAATAAAAATAATAAATGACATATGTTGTGACTTAGAGGCAGCCTTGATGTTCTATATCAATTTATAGCTTATTACAAGCGTTCTATTATATTTAAAAAACTTGATAATTTAGTTAAGTTTTTTGGCGTTTGCGCAATCAAAAAAATCAGTTTTTTATATTTTTGGAGTTAAATAAATTTATCACATGGTGTAGAGTGGGGCTCGACATTCAAAAACAAAAACTGACGTTTTTGTTGGTTTTTTTGTCAACCTGTTTTTGTTTTTGGTTTATAATTTGTTTTAGTTTTTGTTTTTGATACATTAATTTTGTTTTTGTATTTGACAATAAATATATTTATTTTTTTTATATGGTGCCTTTTTATTCTAAGCTTTTACATGAATAAATTTAGCATATGATTTTATTTAAATAATTCAATAATACGGCGCCTTATAAAAAACGTTGGTTGCACCCATATACAAAAATCTTACATACTGCAAAATATAATTATCAAATAATTTAATCAATAATATATGATTGACACATTCTATTGCAGAAATGGGTAATGCACAAATGTTTTTACAAAAGAATGAATTTGTACCGAACAAATAATAATTTGATATAAAATAAGGAATTATTATTTTTAATGTTGAAGATAAATCTAGCTGATTAATAAGTTAATATCAGATAAAAGGCTTAAAAGGAAAAAGTGATGAAAAAGTTTTTTAGCGCATCGTCAAATTTTTTTTTTTTTTTTGAGTTGTATGATAAATTTTTAAAAAATAAAAGGATGATTTATGAATATGACCATGGTGGCATTTTAGCAACTTATTTACTTTTTCAAATTTTGCTTTTTTTACATAATTAATTTGAACAATAAATTTTAAATTTTTAAAATATATTATACGAGTTACCATATTTGTACATAAAATAAATATCTTAATTTGTCTTAAAACCTATTTAACGATTATTTAATAATTTTTGTGCTGTCATATATGGTTTGAACAAAAACTAATAAATTTAAATAAGACAAAAAAGAATTATGGAAATTTTAATATTTATTTAATACAACAAATCATACTAAACTACCATACTATTGATCACTCCCATTTAACAACTACCTTACGAACCACTATACTTCAATTGCAGGGTTAAAATATTTAAGAACTTAACGAACTATGACCAAAATTAAAAACAAATTTTGCCTAAAATAAAGGAATAAATCACATCCATTTTACTCGTCCATTGTTGTATCAAATGTCTTTAACTATGCAAATAAAAAATTCTTCAAAAACATTTGCTTATCTCAAATGTAATAAGGGCTGTATTGGGCAGTGCCACCATATCCTTCAATGCAAAAACAAAAAGCCAGCCAAATTTTTTCCGAGAAATTTGCCTAAAATCGCAACAGCCACCCGTCAAAGATAGCGTTAAAGTGCGATATCAATACATGTGGGCTGTAAGACAAATTAAATGTTGCACTTAACCCTTTACAATTATATCTTTAAAAAAGTCGTTTTTATTGAGTTCTTCCGCAAAAACATTTTCACTGTTTAAAATTCGTCCTGTTAAATATTTGGAATTTAATTGATAGCTAATGTAATTTGTTTGCTTAAGTGATTTTTGGAATTCGGAGGACAATTTACCTAGCCAACTGTTTAAATAATTCATGATAACATTTTCCATCAAACCATATTATTTTCATCTTTTAACCCTCCAAGCTTTTTCAGAAGGCTCTGGAACTAAGCGCAAATTTTGATTGGGCTATTTTTCCATATGGAATGATTGATCATGTGTTCTTTTTTCGATTCAATCCATTTTTGTAATATTTGGCATCCGATTTTGATATAATTTTAGCTCTCAAAAATTCTTGTTCCTCAAACAACTAATTTTAACTTCAAATTATGACTACTGAAAGGTATTTAAAATTATTTTATTTGCATCAACCTAAGAACTCATATTACAATATTAAATTGATTAATTAATTTTAGGATCAATTAAATTTTTTTTATTTCTACTTTTATACCATGGTGTCTCCTGTAGGGGACGCCGGGCAGAATTCTCTATAATTTTTTTTATTTTTAGCTTAAAACTCTATGAAGTTTTAGAAAACGATATTATTGATAATAATATATATCTACTGCCCCCCTCCGATGGGAAGATGACTGAGGAAGAGTCTGGTGATGAAATTGACACCGATATTAACCATTTACCCAGTAGGTTTCTTCGGACAAGTATTAAACTCGAAGAGGTTGAAGATGACATTTTACCCCCTAAAATTAATTCGAAAAATAGGCTAAATTGGTATACTCATCAAAACAATTTTCAAAGTTCTTTAAAACCCAAGATTGACTTATCTAATATTAAAAAAATATCTTCTTCTGTAGTGGAAATGTTTGAAAAAATTTTTACAAACTTTTAAGTTTAATCATTACAGAATCCAACAAGTACGCACTTAAATACAACTTCGATCTCGATTTAAATATTGATGAGTTTACGTAGCCATCCTTTTTTTAACTGGCTATCTAACCCCCAAAGGCATCAGAATGTACTGGGAAGCCATAATAAATTGGTTTCTCAAAGCATGCGTCGAAATCGGTTCTTAGAAATTCAAAGATTTTTGTACCTGGCTGATAACAGTCATTTAAACTTGACTGATAAATATAGCAAAGTTAGACCATTTTTCCTCCTAAATATAAGTTTTCTAAGAAATTTTTTTCATCAAATATATCCATTGATGAAACTATGCCATATTATGGAAAGCATAATTGCAAACAGCATATTCATGGGAAACCTTTCCGCTTTGGTTATAAAATGTGGAGTGCAGCGACGGTTAATGGATATTTAATTAATTTTGAACCTTACCAAGGCAAATTTGGTTATCAAAAATTACAAAATGAATTTGGAATAGGAGGAGCTGTTGTTTTAGATTTGCGCTCACGGTTGCCGAGTGAATACGGCCCCTGCAATTTATATTTTGATAATTTCTTTACAAGCTTTAAGCTTCTCAATAAATTGACGGCACTAAATACCGGTGGAACCGGTACAATACGAAATAATCGAATCGGCAATTGTCCATTAAAAGATCTAAAATTAATGAAAAAAGGATGCCGTGGAGATATGTGTTTTGCCACGACAAAAAACATTGCTGTTGTGCGATGGAATGATAATAATATTGTCACAATTGCTTCCAATAATTATTTTCTTGAACCGGTAAAGAAGGTTGATCGAATTGGTAAAGTTGATGGAAAAAAGGTACATATACAGGTCGATTGCCCAGATGTAATTCGAAAATATAATCAGTTTATGGGGGGCGTAGACCGATATAATGAAAATCTAGCATCTCTTGGAACCGGATTCAGGGGGAAAAAGTGAGGGTTTTGCTTGTTTGCCTTTGGTTTGGATGCTGCTTGCCATAATGCTTGGATTTTATCGGGACAACAAGGATCATTGAATAGTTATTGCCAATTTCGAAGAGCATTAGTCCAAATATATTTAACTATTCATGGCACTCAGCGCAAGAATGGATCCTCAGTCACACTTAAACGAAATATTTTGTCAGACGTTTGCAGGGTAACAGTGACCATGTAATAGCAAAATGCAGACAACGAAGATCCACATTTTGTGGCAAACATGCAAGAAATCGTTATAAAAAATGTGATGTACCGCTACATATTCATTGCTGGTATTCATTCCACACCTCTTTATTGTAATTGCACTGTTTTTAACTTTTTTTATACGATAATTTACTAAATAAAACATTTTAAAACATATTGTCGTATTGTATTATGGTAGTTTGGTACATATTTTGCCCAGCGTCCCCTACAGGGGACACCCTATTTATTTGGAGTAGGGGTTGAATAATAACAAAAGGGGTAAAATAATTAATTTGGAGGTGCTTTGAGTAAAATCTGTGAAAATCAGAAATTTTGGTCCACGGGCTGAGGGTTAGGCTTGGAGGGTTTTAAAATTAAAGTTCTTATTTATAGTTTTACATGATTGATTTTATTGATCAAAACGGTGTATACGTTTAACAACATATTCACAACCACGTGTTTACAGTACATTATTTAGTTTTGGTGTGTCCTTATCTTCAACCTTATAAGATTGTTTAAATTGTGTTTTACAACTCCAGAGTGTCTTTTGAAAAGGAGATGGGCTGAGATTTTAACCTGCGACTAGTGTCCCCCCTTAGAAGTTTAACTCTATGTCAAATCTTCTAGGAGGTTTTCGCTGTCGTTGTAGTCTCTCTTCGTGTCTCTCTCTCACTTCCTCGTTGTTGATCAATTCCATACAATCTAACAATTCTCCACGAAGTTGATCAGCGTGTTTACGTTTTAATCGACCTTCCGCCCATACATCGTATGACCAATCGTTTTTCCTCCTTTGGATTATTCCACCATGCCACCCTTTACTCAATTCGTTTTTTACCCAAACATTTTCCCCTTCCTTAAACTCACGGTCAATAATCTTTCTGTCGTGATAATACTTTTGTTTCTAAAGGTTGTTTCTGGTGACTTCCTTTGTCGTGCAGTGTAATTGATCTAACGATGACCTAACCGCCGATTCATCATAAATTCGCCCAGAGCCTTTCCCGTCGTATTATGTTGTGTCAATCTATATGTCATTAAAACTTGATTCATAATTTTGTCATCGTCTCGATTAAACTTCGCTGTCGCTTGAAATCGGCCTTTCAACGTCTTAATGAATCTTTCACGCAAACTATTTGATTTTGGGTGATAAGGCGTATTACGTATGTGTTTTATGCCATTGGCCTTTAAAAATTGCTTGAAAGCTTCTCCCATAAATTACGTTATCACTCACTAATACACGCGGCAACCCCAACCGTGCAAACCTTTCGTGCAACGTTTTAATTATCCCGCTAGTTTGTAATGAATTTAAAATCGCAACTTCGGGCCATTTTGATCCGGCGTCTAAAAGTACGAACCAATATTTACCGTTAACTGGGCCAGCCAAATCTAATTGGCCATTGATATAAAGGCGATTCGGGAATATTTGGTCGGGTTTCCTGGCAACTTTTGCATTTATTTACAAATATTTCTATATCTTCATTAATATATGGCCACCAACAATAAAATTTTGACAAATCCACCATGCCAGTAATGCCGGGGTGTCCCGTGTGCAAATTCTCAAGATACTCTTGTTTTAAGTTGTTTGGGACAATTAATCTTTTTTGCCAATAGAATCATTTTCAATGGACAATTCCAGTCGTTTTGGATAAAACATTTTTTGGATTGTGAAGTCGCCCATGGGCATTGCTCTATTTGCATTCCATGAGTTCTCTGACTAGTGCCAATCTTTTATCCGTTTTTGTCTCCTCCATCAATCTCTTCTTTCCAAATCCTAAATCGTCAATCATGCGTATTTGGATTTCGTCGCAACCTTCTAATTCTAACGGCAATCGAGACATTGCGTCTATTTGATTGTTTTTACCTTTGATGTATTCAATATCGAAATCGTAAGCCATAAGCTATGTGGCCCATCTTTGTAAGTGCCAATTATAGGTTTTTAAGTGGCTATCACGACCAAATATATGTTCAAGCGGCATATGGTCCATCCTCAAAACAAATTTTCTGCCCTAAATATACTGATGAAATTTTGTAATCGCAAAGATAACACCCAACGCTTCCTCGTCAATGGTGGATTCCACGCTCTACCGTTTAGCACTCTGGAGGCATATGCAATGGGTCTTTCTTATTTGTCGTGTTCCACATGCATTAAAACGGCCCCCAACCTAGAATCGCAGGCGTCCGTATACAGGACGAGGTCTTTATGTAAGGAGTAGGAGACAACAACGCTTTCGCTGGTAATTAAATTTTTCACGACAGAAAAATTATTGACCGTGAGTTTAAGGAAGGGGAAAATGTTTAAGTAAAAAACGAATTGAATAAAGGGTGGCATGGTGGAATAATCCAAAGGAGGAAAAACGATTGGTCATACGATGTGTGGGCGGAAGGTCGATTAAAACGTAAACACGCTGATCAACTTCGTGGAGTATTGTTAGATTGTACGGAAATGATCAACAACAAGGAAGTAAGAGAGACACGAAGAGAGACTACAACGACAGGGAAAACCTCCTAGAAGATTTTATATAGAGTTCAACTTCTAAGGGGGGACAAATGTGATATTTGTGTGTTATGTTTTATCTTTCTTTCATTCATAAAAATATATTTATTATAAGCAGTATATAAATGAATGAAAGATAAAACATAACACACAAATATCACAACTAGCACTGTGGGGTCCATATGGACCCCAGCACATCTTAAATTTTTAATATTTATACATAATATATATTATTGGCCAAAATGTTGTGAATTTTCTTCTTAATTACAATAAACAACACTAGTAATTATAATTTTGTCTAAATTAATAACAAAATTTGTTGGGGTCCGTATGGACCCCACATGGTAAATTTTAATGTTAAAAACCATGATATTGCCTCAATGTAAATTTAAATAACTGCAACCTTATTTCAATTCAATGCTAGGGTGAGAAATTTGTAACGCGAATGCTACGGTGGGGTCCATACGGACCCCAATTTTAAACCTCTATAACTTTAAAAGTTATTAAAATACGAGTTATATTTTTTTATTTATTGTACAAAAATTATTGATTAAATCGTGTTTTTAGGTCTGGTAGAAACATTATAAGAAAAATTCATGAAATGTGAAATAAAAAATAATTTTTGGCTATTATTCACCTTAAAATTATATTTTATAATGTTTATTATATTATACAAAACAAACATTTTATATACTTACTATGAAAAATCATTATGAGAATACCTGAAGAACAAATTGCAATTTTTTAGTTAAAATTGACATAGAGACAATCCCATGGTTTTCAATTTAAATTGACAGAAGGGGTTCCATACGGACCCAAAATAAATTTCTAATTTCTAAACAAATTTGTTATTAGACTTAGACCATAGTTTAATTACAGATGTTTATGATGTGCTTAGTCACAAAAATTTGATCTATAATATAATATTTTTAAAGATAATTCAAAATTCATGTGCTGGGGTCCAAGTGCTAATCGTGGGTTAGTGTTTTTAGCAAGGCATTGCCTTGTATTAAAGCACGTATTTTATTGTTAACACAAGAAGATGCACAAACCTTGCTTTTTTAATAAAGTGTATCTCTACATTATGATTAGACTATAAAATGGGCGAGTTTAAGGATAAGTTAGAGTTAGGGGATAGGCTTAACCAAATGTTTTTTTGCATTTTTAAACGTTTTACATGAATTATCAATTAGCTTTTTATATATCAATGCATACAGGTAGCTAAAAAGAACCGGCTTTAGGGCGTTAGCAATGCAAAACTAAATTTTATTTGAGCTTTTGTATAACTGTATTTGGTTCAGAAGCAAAATTTATTATAATTTTTAATCTGTTACTAACCTTAAATTTAAACCAAACAAATTTAACCTAATTTAAACCTTTAAATATTCCTCACCTAGCTTAATCTTCAACTAGATCTTATTCATTGGTAAATAGATACGCACAGTTTGTTCTATGATTTAGGTAAAAGTTAGTGCCTTTTAAAATTTATAAATTCTAATTTTATTTATTACTTTTTTAAAATTTGGTGTAAATTTTAGTATTACAACTTACGTCATTTTATGTATATATATTTTTTATATCAATTTATACAATAGAAACAATAAAAAATTTTATATGTTTTTAAATAGCGCCTAGACGATCATACTTATTTTGTGTAATTAATATGCGATTTTGAATTTATTAAACTGATGAAATAGGCCACTACTCATGTTCAATATGTTTTATGAGTTAGCGATCAGTGGAGAGAATAGCGAGGAAAAATTATAATGAGCTTAAGTAAAAATGTTGTGTACTTTTATGATCCTGAGGTCAGTAACTTTCATTACGGTAATCATTAAAATAAAATATAAAATATAGGATCTAATCATCCCATGAAGCCTCATCGACTTGCCCTCACTCATGACTTAGTGTTGAATTACAATCTTGAAAAACATATGAAGGCAATTTTGTTTAATTGTTGCTTTGTCTATATTTTTAGGGTTTTTGTTATTTTATAAATTAAATTTTTTTTATAGCTATATAGACCAAAAAAGGCAAATGAAATTGATATGATAAAATTTCACTCCAAAGAATACATAAGTTTTCTTAAAAACAAACATAATGAAAATGCTAAAAATCTTTCTAAATTTAATGTTGGAGAAGATTGGTATATATATTTATATTTAGTATTGTAGCCCATTATTTCCAAACCTATTTGAATTTTGTTCTCTTTACACTGGGGCCTCTTTGGAGGGAGCTAAACTGCTTAATCATCAAGTAAATCCTAATTCTTTTAATTATAACTTAATTTATACTTTTTTCTGCATTAATCTTTTAATTTTATTTTTATATAGCCTATATATTGTAAACTATTTTAGTTATGTGACATAGCTATAAATTGGGCTGGAGGTTTGCATCATGCCAAAAAATATGAAGCTTCAGGATTCTGTTACGTTAATGATATTGTCCTTGCAATCCTTGAATTGCTCAAGTATTTGTTTTTAATATTTATGTCTTATTTTTATTATATTAATCTTTATAGTGCCTTAATATTTAATTGCTCATTTTTTTTACTTAATTTTTGAGAATAGACATCAAAAAAGAGCATTTATTATTATGCTAGGCATTATTTACGATTTTTTATTATTTAAATATAAAACTATTGCTTAAGTAAAATATAATTGTTTGTATTTTATCACCATTAAATAACACAAGCCTATATAAATTTAATAAAGTTTTGAAGCAGAAAAAAATCTATAGCATCACTGAAAAAAATTTTTGCCACTTCAAGATTATAGATATAAAGATTCACATTTTTTTATGTTAAAAGTAATCGTAACTTCCATTATCTGAAATATTGAAGTTTAATTTTTATAATATCTAACTCCAACATTTTTTGGTTGTAAAAAATGTTCTGGATCTAAATTTCTAAAAATATCTTAGCACGATGATTGCAATGGTGAAATAAAAATGTTATTTTAAACCTGAGTGACACTCTTGTTATTCTTTATATAAAATTAATTTTTTGATTTTTTAAAAAAAAAATTTAAGGTTTATGACCGGCTTACAAAATATGACTGATAATATTATTATATTTTGTAATTATAATTAGGTATAATCCAAGGGTATTATATATTGATATTGACATACATCATGGGGATGGAGTTCAAGAAGCTTTTTATCTTACCGACCGTGTTATGACTGTTAGCTTCCATAAATATGGAAATCTCTTTTTTCCTGGCACTGGTAATATTAAAACATTTTTTTTGTTTAAAAATTTGTTTTTTCATAACTTTTTGTTTAAAACATATTATTATTGTTTTATTATTTTATTAAGGCTTTTTGTTATATTTACATAAGTTGCCAAATTAAATATTCTTTTCCCCAAATATATATAGTTTAATTAGTTATAAACTACTGTATAATAAAAAGCGTTCCTTTCTGGGAAAGAGTATTTTTTCAACGTTTTTAAAACTTATATTTCTTTTTTTTATAAAGGGTGTCCAATGCAAAAATAGACATTTTTGATTTTTAGTAAAATTACAATATCGGGTCACTAGATTACAAACGCCAATTCATCATTAATAATTTTATTAACTCCAATTATTATAAGTTGTTTGATTTTTTTTACTAATTTATTTTATCTTTTTTTTATTACCCTCCAGATCTACATTTATATGTTTTAATATTGAAAAGTTTAGTTTATAAAATAAAACATACTTTAATTATTTATTAATACGTTTAAAAGTTGAATTGAACATAATTGAAAATTTTTTGTCTCTTTATTTTTTTCTTTTTTTCCTCGTGTATTTTGCTATTTTTTTTATATATTTCTAAAATTCGACACGATAATTCAATATTTAGTTAGCAACAACACAACCAAGTTATTTGTTACTTGGGATTGTCAGCCTATTTAATACAATAATACCTATATTTAACTATGTATTATTTTGATATTTTCCAATAGGTCATATATATGAAACTGGTAGCGAAGCCGGTAAATATTATGCCGTTAACATACCCCTCAAGGAAGGAATCGATGACGAAGGTTTGTATATAATTTTATTATTTTTGTCTAAATTGATTTATTTTTAATAAAGTCTATCTATTACATAGGTAAGTTTGCCTTATGTGTTGACGTTAGAGAATTATCTTTTTTTACATAGATAATAGAGATTAGCCATCTGCAGACGCTCAAGATTGGGAAATATCCAAAAAAGGGGAAAATTTTTATAGGGGATAGAAATTTTCACTTTTTCTTTTTATTGGTAGGTTATGCAATTTCAGATATTAATCATTTCTATATTTACTAAGTTAACTAATGTCCTTTAAACTTGTACAGTTATCTTAAATTTTGCACGATCGGCCACCTGCATCATAGTTATATTTAATATTTTTATATTTTTGATTAAACTAGAGACTAACCCTGCTTAAGTCTGTTAATATGAGTCAACTCACCGTTTTTATTGGCTATTAATAACTTTTTAGCTCATAGGGCAAATTTTGTTTATAAGTACACCCTTTTTAATATACGCATAGGGAAAGTGAAGTAAATATTAAACATTAAAATTTGTATTATTTAATATTATTGATTTTTTCAATTTGATTTATATTAGCAAATAATTTTGTTGATTTTATCCTGAAAAATAAAATTTTTATTGTAAAACTGTGTTAAAATTAATGGTTAAATAGAATTCAGAAATGTGTAACTTTTTCGTTGTAACCATTTTCTCATAACCACGATTTGATACTTACAAATAACTTAAAAATATATTAAATATGAGTGTATATATAAATAAACAATAATAGCTCTTTAGTCGAGTCGTTTATGTGCAAAAGTCATATTTGGTATATAAACATTTGAGAAAAGAGAGATTAATTTAATGTTGAAAATAATAAAAAAAAAGATTTTGAAAGAGGACGCTGTTAGTTGATTGTTACAGAAGTCTATTTTGGTAGAGTTATATGGTATACCATAAAAAAATTTTAAACGTAACATTTTAAATTAATTATAATTTTTGTAGCCTATAGCTACATATTTCGACCCATTATAAAGGACGTCGTTCAATTCTATCAACCTACCGTTATCGTTTTACAAGTATTTGCCTACTTCCTTTAATTTAAATTATAACATAATAATAATAATAATATTATTGAACATTTAAAATATTATTTTAAAATATAACAATCGACTCTCTAGGGAAGTTGAAAAGTACTAAAGCTTGAGAAATTTTTATTACTAATCTAATATCAATTTCATATTTTTCTGGAGGTGTGAATTTTAATAAAACCCCACAACACCTCACAATAAGCCAAAAATTAATTAAAACACATTAAAACTGCATGCTTTTTAAATACTTGCTAATATGTGTTTTTAGTTAGCAAGTTAATATAGATAAACTAATTCGCACAATAAAATCAAAAAAATATAAATATCAAATGATGTTATTTTTAATCATTTCATTTATGTTTTAAACTTCAAACCTGTAGTTAGAGACGGAAAAAAAGTTTGGAACTGTTGATAGATAATTAGTTATAGTCAGAAGAGTTAATTTTGATTTTTTTAAACTATTAATATATTTGTTAATATTTAGTGTGGAGCCGACTCTTTATGTGGTGATAGATTGGGATGTTTTAATCTCAGTATAGATGGACACGGGTATAATTCATTTGTTTTTTTAAATATTAGAGTAATCTTTGTTTATTTTAACACCAAAATTTGCAGTTTCTTCTTTAAACTATGTTATTTATTTAAATATTATATGAATAGATGTTATATTAAAATTTTTCATTACAGTCAATGCGTGAAATTTGTGAAAGAACTGGGCATTCCACTCCTCATCCTAGGCGGAGGTGGTTACACTATAAGGAATGTGGCCCGGTGTTGGGCTTATGAAACCAGCCTTGTTTTAGGACAAGATATTGAAAACAAAATCCCAGAAAGCTCAGGTAAATTTTATATATTTATTTAAATTAAAATTTTAGGTTTTTTTAGCGGATCTGCGGATTTATAAATTAAACCCCTATTTTTATTGTTTTAATTGTAAACCTTTTTTTGAACGTTACAATTGTAAAAATCATCTAGGTAGAAAGTCTTTTATTATTACTTAATATTAACAAATGCGGTGTGTCAAGGCGAAGTTTTTTTTCACCGAATTTTATTGTTAAATAAATAATTAAAATTTAGTAAAGTAATTATTAATAAAGATTTCGTAATCAATGTGTGATTCGGAATTAATAAAATGGTATTTTGAAATTATATTATAATTTTGCAATCAAAAATTTCCTTTTAATTAATGAACCTTTCTTTGCAATTGTAGCATAATTTTTCTCATAAAATCTATCTAATTTTCACCCACAAAAAATCCATTTCGTTGTATTTTTACAATCGATTTTCTTAATTAACAAAAATTAATTTTTTATTTAATTGAAATATTAATTAATAAAGCTAATTAATAGTTTCGTACTTTATGTGTTATTAAAATGTTTTTTTTTTGAATCCTTTTTTTTTAATTTCCTAAGAATTTATGTTTAAAGGCTGAAATATATTAATCTTTTACTTTTAATTTTAGAATATTAATTATCTTGCAAAAATCTTGTATGCAAATTTTTCATTTTTTGTCTTAAAACCTAAATATTACTTAGAAAATGTAGTAATAGGAAATTAAAAACAAAACATTTTAAAAGTTATAACGTAGCTTTATTTATTTAAAAAATGTTGTTAGTAATTTTAGAAATAATATGTTATTAAAAACGATATTGGGGTTTATTATTTTAAAACATTATAATGAATAATCATTTTATTAATTCTAATATCTGCATGTCTTGAATTACGTAAATATATTTATTATTTACTAATATTCTACTAATATTGAAAATTTTCTTAATTTCTATATTCAGGGGGAAAAATTACATGATTTAGTTAAAAATTTGTTGATACCTTACATACGTATTTATAAGGAAATTAATATTTCTTAATTATATTTTTATCTCGGAAATTAAGGCAGCCATTTGGTAGCAGAATAACTTTTGATTCAAAACTATATATTTTTTCGTAAAAAATTATGAATAAGATTGTTATTTTGCTTTTTTTATTCATAAATTCAGGCTTAAATGATTGAAAATATAAAAAAGTTGATCATAAATAATTTCTTTTTTATTTTAACAATAACCTTTAAATTTAATTATGTTATTTTCTTTCAGAGTATTTGAAATATTTTGCTCCCGATCACTTACTACATTATGAAATACACCCAAAAGTGGAAAACCAAAATTCAAGACAAGTATACAAATTATAATAAATTTGGTTAAAATTTTTATTAACTACCTAATTGTTACATTTAATCTGTATATTTTTAAATTGGTTGTTCTAACATTGAGTGGTATAGGACCAACTTAAAAGTTTTTATATATGATTTATAAATTTTACCCGCTATTTTTATCAAATATTGTTTTTAAAACTATGTTAAAGTTAACCATTTAATTTTTATTATTTCAGCTCCTTGATAGTTTACGAAAAACAATTCACGATAATCTCAAATGCTTGGCCCACGCGCCTAGTGTCGAATTCCTGCCTATACCTCCAGATGCAGAATTAACACCCACAACAACATAAAAAAATTTGGTTTATTTACATTGCTTTCATACATAGTGTTTTTGACTGTGTCACCAAGTTGATTCTTTGGAACTAAAATGTCTTTAGTCGCTAACTTAAAATGTTTAAGACATATTGAATTGTATAGAAAATGTCGTGCTTTGAATTCATAAAATCATTTTTTAATTTTGTGCCACAGTTTTATGTTCCAAATGCATTTTTAGCATGTTCTATTAGAAAAAAGATATATTTTGCAAAGTTACAAATTCGAATTACTTTTCCTATTTTTAAACATTTGGAACCTTACGAGAGACATGCCCGACTGCCAACAGAATATGTATTTATATATTAAAATATATTGTTATAAATTATTTATATAATTATTGGTTTGTTTATACAATATTTATGCTATATTTGTAAATTTTCTTAATGAGCCGGTACTTCCAGGCAGAATTAGACAAAATTATTAGCCCGGCTCCATAGCTTGTTGAATTTTTTATCTATGTTATTTTTTTAAGGGTAAAAAATGAAATAAGACATTATAAAATATTTTTTACTCTAGGCCGGTTGTCTGTTGGCCCTAATAAAAAACCATTTTTGCATAAAACCACATTTTGTAATATTTATTTATTGATTGTATTTTTTTTTTATAATTGTGAATGTAGGGCTCGGCGCAAAACAAGCGGTAAAAAACAAATAACAAAGACAAAAACACTTAGACAAAAACAAATATAAAAATTAGCCTTAAAAACAAAAACTATAATTAATAATTGATTTGAATAAAATTCTTTATTATGTAATGTTATGTATTGCTTTTTATTTCTCTTTAAATTTGCGTTTAACTGCAAAAAGTATAAAATCAATCGACATATAGATGATTTTAATGAAGATATAACAGCAGAGGATGTAGTTTCCCCCTATTAATCTTTATGCAAAGAGTTTTTGAAAAGCGGGTATGAGAATAGGCTAAAGTTAGCTTAATAAATTGGAAAAAAATATCACAAATTAATAACAAATTATAATTTAATTTTCGGACATAGTAAAAAATCCGCTAAGGAGATTTTTAGACTCATCCATTTAAAATTGTTTTTTGTTAGTAAAATTTTTTAAATTTTACATTGTTTTCATTTTTAATTTTACCCAAAAATAGCAAAAGTAACTCTAAAAACAAGGAATTTAAAAAAATATGTTATCAAACAATTTTTCAGAATTCAGTCTTACCGTAAAAATTTTGGTCTGGACATGTAAACATATTAAGCCAACACCATTTGAAAAAATTATATATTTTTTTTGCAATATTTAACAATTTTTATGAGTTAGCCAGCCATTAATAACGGAAAAATAAAAAAATATCAACAAAATCTTGACGTGTTAAAAAAAGTGCAAACAGATTTTGAAATAAGGCACCTCTTTGTATCGGTTGCAAATCGTATAGGTAAACATTATTACGACCGAAAGTTTTAATTTGTCGACATGTGAATTTTTTTAAAGCAAAAACAAAATTTGAAATTCATAATGGTGAATAAAAAAAAGTAGAATTGCCCGTAATTTAAAAAAAAAAGAGTAATTTCGAAATGAAGAGTGACAAGGTATTTAAAGAAGTTATACAAATTACTAAATTTTATATTAAGGTCACCTAAAATGTCCTAAATTCCTTTTTACCCAGGTTTTATTGGGCGCGTTTAGACCTCATTCATTTTCGAGAAAAATTTTAAAAAAAATTTAATGCTAATCATAAAGATTGGCGATTTTTCGTTAAAATGCGTTTTTTGTCAAAGAGGAAAAATTTTTGAATATTTTGAAAAACTGAACGCGCCCTTATAAGAAAAATCATTTTTAATATATTCCCTAATAACGTTTAAAATATCTTAAAAGCGTTGCTTTTTCAACAAGTTTTAAAAAATTTAAAAAATATAGGGCACAACCATAAATTTTAGTAGCATTAAAGATTTACTGGAAAAAGTGGCTGAAAAAATACAATAGTAGATGCTTAGCTCGCCACAATTAAGTGTCGAACTAGCTTTAGTATAGAAAAAATGTTGGAAACATGAGAATTAATTTGTGTAATTCCGATTGCATATTTTGTGCATTACCTCTTACTTCAATGTTATAAATATCGACAGATTTTAGCTATTTAGGTCAAAATTGACCTAGATAGGAAATAAAATTGTGCGCCGTCTTTCCATATTTCTATAATCGTTTTTTAATGTTGTCCAGAATCCATTTCGCGCTAAGTAAAAGATTTAAACTTCTAAATTTGCTTAATTATTTTTCATCAATTGGGTTATCATTACCAAATTGAATTAATTTGCTACGCAATCTCGTTTTAACAAAAATATTTATGCATCCTTATCTAACTTAATAACAAAAATTCATTTATTTTATTTTTCAATCTTTTTAAAAAATTAACCAAAAAATTGCGATTTATGTGATACCGAGACGCTATTTAATGAAAAAAAAATCCTATTTAGATATAAAATATAAAATGTAGCAGCCTGCGACTGTGAGAAAATAGTTTATGGTTAATTACAAAAAAAAAGTTAAAAACAATTATAAAAAAAAAAATAGTTTAAAAACCAAAAACAACGTTGACAAAAAACTATAAAAACAACAAAAACAACGTTGGCAAAAAACCAACAAAAACTAAAACACCATATTTGTTTACAAATACCGAGCCCAAGAATGTAATATGTAAAATTTTCTAATAAAAAATTTAAAAGATTGTCGAGTAGTGTATGCAAATAATAAGATACTTCTGACAAATTTTGTCGATAAAATGCTTCCTTCGGTTAAAGTGACACAGTTTTACATATAACAATCATTTTGAGATCAAAAAATTTTATCACACTATGTTCTTGTAATTAAAAAATTTTAATATAAATATTAAACAGTTTGTGGCCCAATATAGTTGATGGATTTTTTGTGTATCTCTCAATGCATCATAAATCAAAATTTGTCAATTAATCAGGGATTATTAAAATAACGCTCTCTTAATCGATTCAAGTTGTCAAAACATTTATCATTATAACTACCATTTGTACCCTGATTTATAACTTTTTGGGCTACTTGCATTTCCCCATTTTCGGTAAAGCATTTTTCATTTAAATTTAAATTAGGAATTAATTCCGAGTCCTTTCTCACGCATATGAGAAAACGACCAATTTTTGTGCCCAACATGAATTGAAAATCACAGCTCTCAAGTTTGAGTCCTGTTGGATGTTGCGGTATGATCCCTAGGGCAATTAGCTCAGAGGGTTTAAGCTGTACTACATATTCGTAATTTAGGCTATAGGCATTGGAATTTTCTAACAAGGTATGGAGGCTTTCGTTAACTTTTGTGCTATAAGGGTTGTTGTAATCCCCATTTTCGTCATTGTGACTTTTATTTGTCGAGGATGAAGAGTTTTTAAGTTTTAAGTCTAATTTTTGCAATTTCATACTAACCTCCTCATCATTTTTATATATACTTGAGTTACTATCTTGTTTCGTTCTCACTGAAGTTTTGCCCACGTCTCCATTAAAATTTAAGTTACAATTCGAATGGGTAGAGTTTATATTTGGTGTTTTTTTTAAATTAAAATCGGTAACATCGCGAGCATATGGCAACCAATAAACTAAACGTCCGCCAGGTTTTAAAGCATGTAGCGCAAATTGGATTAGACTTTGATAAATATGGCTTGCACTATTATTAATATGTGGGGATATTTGATCGTTTTGCAAACTTGACTTGCACATTTGAGATTCTAAGGGTGACTCAGTTCTGCCACCATTAAGTATACCATTGTTTTCCGAATTGTTGACTGTTTCGGAATCTAAATTGTCATTTAAAACATGGTTAGCAGTTTGGGATGCTGCTGGATTGCTAGTTGTTAAGTCATTGAAACTCTGCGTTTTTCTTATTATTATTATTATACAGGTCAACTAATTTTTGAGAGTTATGAGCTAACTACAGAGATCAAGCCTGCCAGGACCGTTTTTTCTAATCAAACTTAGTAAGTAAACATTTAAATTTTAAAAAACAAAATATTGAAAAAAATTATTTTTGTATTTAAAACAGATAAACTGTTAAATTCAAACTTTAAATAATATCGAATAAACTGGGACATATTTAGGTTGGGGTGCCAAATATACTGTATCTAAATATAAATGTAAAAGGTCAATAGAAATTTTATTTCTTATTTAGATGATAAATATAAGCTACAAGGGATTTTTATATGGAAAAAAAAATTGTTGAATTTTTTCAATTTAGGGTATTTTCGAGGTAAATCTGTCAAATTGGTCAAAAAAGCCATTTTTTCGATATAGAAGGATCTAAAGAGCCGAAGGCGGAAGAAACTACGAAAAACAGAAAATATATATGAGATAAGGCTATCATGGGGATGTATTCATTTATATTTACATAAACATTTTTTTCTGAATAGATGTTTGTCGACCTGTGTTATTGCATTCAAAATTTTTTATACAACTCACTCGATTGAAAGATTGTTAGCAACGCTTGAATCATTATTAAAGTTATCTGTACCAATTAAAGCGGAGGAGGCGGCAAAATTTTGTGTTTTTCGTACGCTTTCCCTGATTCCGTAGGGTGGGTCGGTAACAATTGCATCGAATATCTCGAGACAAGCCCCGTCCCTCCACATTGCATTCCGGGTCGAGTCCCCGAGCACGACATCGATGTAAAACTTATCAAGCCCGTATTGGGCAAGGTTGTTAGAGACCGTTTCATCAATTGCTTTCCATTTTTGGTTTGAGCGACTGGATTTGCCTATCATTTTATTACATACATAAAATTACATTTCAGATAAAGTTAATAAAACAAAATCATATTAGTATTCAAATATATAAATTGCATGTAGGTTTGAAATGACAAAGTAAATTTAAAAAAAGGATTGTATTACAGTTATTAATAATATAAATAAAACCCCGCGCCATAAGTAAATTTTTTTCTGCATCAACACCCATTACGAACGCTTGCTGTTGGGCTGCGCTTACAAGTAGACTACCTGGGTATAAAAATTAAATTTTTATCTAATTAATATAATGGTTAAAAGAGTAGTTCGTAAAGTAATTAAACTTTCACAACAGATATGCCACTAAAATGGTCATCTTTTACCTTTTTTGCTTCATTTTATTTATGAAGAGCATAGTTCAACTAAAATAATTATTAAAATTTAAATTTATCTAACCTGTGCCTACGAATGGATCAATAACTAAGTCGCAAGGTTTACATTGAGCGATATTGCACATGAGGAATGAAAGGATAGGGTCCATGCTCGTGTTAGAAATATACTTACGTTTGTTTAATTTAAAAGTGGGCAAAAGGGAGCGTTGGCTATAGGCGATCTATATAATAAAACTTAACTTAAATGTGTGTTTGAAATAATTATAAGAAAAAGATATTTAAAAATCAATTAAATAACAACATTGAATATAATAAAAAGAAAACAAATGGCTCTAAAAAAATAGAATATTAAAAATTTCTCATTATACAATAAAAATAATGACAAAATGTAACCAAGGGTCCCATATATCTCATATGGTTATCCGATGCTATAGAATTCTCAATGTCGCATTCACACCAATAATAAATATTTTCAGGATTTTGGAGATCGACCTTCCCTTCAAGAGGTAAGAAATCTAAATTCTTTATTGGTAATAATATAAGCGATAGACAAATTATATTTTGAAAATAAAAATTTAAATAATAATTTGTAGATGATTAAAGGAATAGAAAGAATTAGCAAATATAAATAAAACTAATCTTTGCCATTAATATAATCCTTTTAATCCTTTAAACTCATTAATAATTATGAAATATAAACTTGAAATTTGGAAAAGGCGAAATGACATTTGCAATGAAAAAGAAAAAATAAAAACTCACATAATAATAAATATCTAACAAAATCATTTTAAAACTTAATTAGTGAAAGTTAAATATTTTACAAATAGATTAAGTGCGATTTATTGTCAAAAAAAAAGTATAATTAATAAAATAAATTTACATCAATTTTTCGATGCTTTTCAAATTCAGGTAACGTTTTTCCAAATGTGTAAAATTTGAAACGAAAACTTTTATCCCTGTGGTTCGACTGTTCATTAGAAAGAAAAATATTTACAATAAAATTAAAATCGTAAAGATATAGATATTTTATAACGCATGATTTTTTTAAAAATTTATAATTTATAAAAAAATTACACATATAGTGAAACAAAATAAATTTATTCTTACTTTAAAATCTTAAAACTTAAATTTATACATTTATATAACAAAAAGAGAACAAAATTTAAATCAAACGTAAAATTCTGGAGGGTTCCGTTTAAGTTCATTGATAATATCACCATCAGTCCGTCCTTTAGCCCACAATTCAATGGCAAATCTATATTTATTGTTTTATAAAATCTTATAAAACCAGAGTTAACGACAAAAAATTTGCAAAAATGCAAAAGTAGTCCAAATCAATTTATGTTTAATTTATAAACTCTTATGGATTTGTAATAAGACGATAAATAAATATTTAAGCCAAAATACTTGAAACGTTTTGGTCCATTACGGGATATTTAAATTTAAATAAAAATAAAAAAACCTTTTATATATATTAATCGTCAAAAATTGAAATAGATAGATCAAGAATTAAAAAGCTATTATTATATAAAAACTTTAAAGCTTTTCTAAGTTGGTGCCTATTCAAAAATTTTATAAAATTTGAGCCACATATTTTAAATATATGACATAACATTTATAAGTTTAATTTTTACGCTACTTTAATGAGTAAACGGCTTTAAAAATTCGTACTTAAATCGCGATCATAGCTAATTAATTTTTTAAAAAAACTTAAAAATTAAAATTCCAAATTTTTGAAAATTAATTTATCAAAAACTTTTACCATATTTATCATATTTATTTAAACAAGATATTGCTTTATTTTATAATAAGACATATATATAAATCCACATAAACATAGCTAATAATCATTTTAATAGACTCTTTAATAAATTTCCCTTAAAAAAACCATTTTTTTGTAAAATTTGTATTAAAAAAATGAATCAACTATTAACGTGCCCTAGATTCTTACTAAAAAAAATATTTAAAACAATAAAACGCAAATTTTGAAATATATCTGAGGTTATAACGACCAATGTTAAAAATAACATTTCGGCAATATATTCTATGTAAACTTTACAAAAAAAATTTTTTCAGATTATTTTTACTTGACTAATATGGAACGTTTAACAATATCGACAACATCTTGACTATTTGAGCTTTGAATGTGAACGAAAGGGAGCTGTTCAAGAAAATAATTTCAATATAGCTGTTTTAAAAGAGATTTAATTACATAAAATTTGCCATTTGTGTGAAATTGTGGGAATAAATTATTTATATATATTTTTATATGTACTTTTGTATAGTGTAATATTGATTCTAATATAAAGCTAGTTTAAAATTGGTAGATATAACTAAAATATGAAAAAACAATTCAAATGACAACACAACAATAATAAATTATGCAGCAATAAAAAATATAAGATTTGCTTATAGCAAAAATAAAGTTATACTGAATTAGTGAAACTGGAGCTGAAAAATTTGATTTTTCTATGAAAAAGATTGTTGAGGGCTTTGAATTCCTAAATAAGTATGTAGAAAATAATATGGTATAGTCAAATGGTGATGAATTCATCTAGATTTTAGTTTAATGTTATGTGATTCCTCAAATTTAAAATAATGATAAAATGAAAATATTTGATAAAAAATTATAAGAAAACATGTTTTATTTCATATACAGCTCAATAAAAAAAGACAACTTTTAAAAGTAAAAAATGAGAACAAAATCCTTATAATATTTATATAATATGAGTAATATGAAACATTACACTAAGTCGAAAATTGAGGTGTTCATTGGCATATATCAAGAGGTAATTTTTCATTTCCTTTGGGCAAATCTCCTTTAAAGAAATCTATTACTCTCGTATCTAAGGTAGTTTCAGATTGAGCATTCAGTCATTCAAAACAGAGGGGATATAAATTTGTATAAGGCTAAAATACAGGTAAGCATAAATATATAATACTGTTTAAGTAAATAAAATATAGTAGTGAGTCAGTTAGGTATAGTAAAAGCTTGAGTCGGGGGAAAAGGCTAAAATTGTAAATAGTGGAAAAAAGGGTGTTAGGTGGTGCGTGCCAAACGAAAGGTATGGAAGACAACTTGGAACTCAACCTTTGCCCAAACAAACGCCATAAAAACGGTAACTTAGATGGCTAAATTCATATTAAGTGATATAATAGAGAACATCATTAAAAAGTATCCTTTTCCAAATAACATCTAAATTACCCGATTATATGGTTTAAAAAAATATTATCCTTAATACACGACCTTAGGTAGGACCAATGTTACAATAAATCAAGCCAAAAGTGATTTCCACGGGCCATTAGCCCGACCCGTTTTCTTGATAAACAATATGAAGTATAAATATTTTTCCCTTCGTGCCGTAACAAAACAAGGTACTAAAGTTTCAGCAAAACCATAATTTTCTGAAATAGAAAGCCTTTTGGTTCATTGGATGGGGCAAAAAATCTAATGCCCTTTAGATGTTAAAATAAGTTTTTCTATATAAACAAAACTAAAGGATTAAATTTTCAAAAAACGCTTAATTAAAATTTCCACCACAATTATATGAGTCAACCGCATAACTATTGTCCTATAAATTCTTCAAATATGTGAGAAAATAAATAGGTAGAAAAGAATGTTTAAAATACAGCCTAACAATTTGCACTTTAGCCGGTAAATGAAGCAACGTTTTAATTTGATTGCGGGTGTAAATGTCGGATATTTTCTTACCACAACATTTTAAAATAGAATTTGTTGTAATAATAAATTTCCAAAATTATTTATGTAATTGCTATCGAGATTAAGGCTGGGAGTCGTAACGCACGAAATTCGGGCCAAGGCGGGCAGTTTCAAGCCAATTTTTATTCCATTATTTATACGATTTATAATATTATAATACCGTTTATACCTTAAATATTTAATTTCGGGCCGGAATAAGGCTTGGCGAGAACGTTTTTTAAGCTTTTATTTATAGTTATTCAAAATACCCTAAAATATCCGAAATAAATTAAAATCTCGTTGAACGTTTACATGTGATTTTGAATTGTCAATTAAAGAAATATTGCTTTCAAATTAGCAAATTTATAAATTATTAGTTATTATATAACATTTTTTATAAGGCGCATTATTTCTAAATATTAACTCACTTGCCCAACTTAAAAATCAGTTTTTTAACGTAAGTATACGTTTAAAGTTACATAAAATATAGTAACAAAACATAAGTAAAATATATTTAAATTTAATATTTCCTCCAAAAATTATAATTATTTAAGGCAATGTTGTTACCTTAATTTTGCAAATTATCTGAGACTTAAAAAATGCCTTTTCTCCTATAACATATTTTATGGGAAATCTAAACACAATCAAAGCTCCTATTCTCAAATGAAAAGTTATTTGAACATTTGGTTCGTAAATGTGCTTAAATTCATCTATAAAATATTGGCAATTCCAAAATAGGAAAAATAAAGATTTTGCTATCACCATCTGTTAAAATATGGCAATTATGTCAGGGCAACGATATGAAGTGAAAAATTAAGCAAGTGTTTAAACAGCTCTTACAGTTTTGTAAATTTAAAGACTAATTTAAAAAAATGAGTATTTCTGGCTTGTACAACTAAATGTAATCACATTATCTATATTTAGGATTATGTTAAAAAGGCTGGCAATATAACATGTTAAAAACACATAATTAAGCTTATAGCCAATGAAAATAGTGATGGTGTAAACACAAACCATAAAATGATTGAATTACCATATGAAAACCATGTTTTATATGCCTATCAAAGGTACAAGAAATTGCTAAATGAAATTCATACCTTTTTAATGAAATTGGGTGTATATGACCTCCAATACTACACCATTTATTAAAATGTGTTCCATTTCCAGGATACTGCAGCATGCAAGCTTTACATGCACAAATTTTTCTTGGCAGTATACGCATTAAGAATAAGGAAAGAATGTTTTTACAGGATGCTCAAATCAAATAAGATTGAGAGAAAATTTATTAAATGCATAATCTTTAAATTTATAATGAAATTTAACATACACATGTGTAAAGCATATTTCTACCTTTAAACAAGTCTCACCACCCTGACCTTACAAAACGATATTACTGTTAACTATTATAATTTAAAATGTATATTTATTAAATTTAATAAAGATTATAATAACACCCATCACCCTTTAATTTAATATATTATCGTATTTGTAACTAAGCTCCTGAGTAAATTTGGAAAGGGAGAAAAATAGATTATTATATTAAAACAAATTAAACAAGTTTAATGTAATAAGAAGATATTAAATAGCACATAAATTAAAACAAGAACAAAAATTACAGATTATTATACAAAGGAAAATTAAACAAGTTCATTATAATAAGAATAGACACAGAATAGCGCATAAATCAAAACAAGAACAATTATCAGACTAATTACTGCCCCAGTAATAAAGGCACCACTTGTGCCAATAGCCATGATATAAATCGAGGTAATAAATGTTGAAATTACAATAAGAACAGTACATACCATCCAAGGAATAAAATATCCTTTGCGATTTTTCAAAACTCCCAAAATAAGAAAAATAGAGGCAATTACCATCAACAATGAGAAAAATATTTCAACACCCAAACTTGCCTTAAGACTGTCTCTTCTAAAAGGTGAAGTAACTAGAGGTGAAACTGTTGTCAATGAATTAGATGGATTAAATATATTAATGTTCCTTTTAGCGAGAGTCAATAAATAAATTTTAGACATAAATTGGCTCAGATAGATGATAAGAGTCGCTATACCACTAGCAAGAGTTCCCTGCCTCAGCGAACAACAACCGCAGCAAGATTTTAGATAAAACATTATTTTATAAGGTTAAATTAAAATAAAATTATTGGGAAGAAATTTAGATCGAATGTTTAAAAATTACCCTTAAAATGAGCGAATGAACAGATGATTAAATGAGGTGTGTAAGGGTGTTTTGTAAATTTATTTCGAGCGTACAATAACGCAGTAAAAATTATTTTAATTTAAATACAATTGCATTTGTATAAAATGGATATGACCTAGGGCCGTAGTAATTAATTTAATTTTGTCTTAACAACTAAAAACAAAAATGATTTTATTTATTTAAACGCGTTAACTTGCGATTAGGTAAGTGGCAGTCTTAAGTACAACAACACAATTAAAAAATAATTTTTAAACACAAGCAATTATAAATGCTTAAAAATTTATGATATATGTGTAAATTATATTATTTGATTAATGTTTTCTTAATAATTAATTATTAAAAGTATTTGGGGCTTTGTACTTTACAATAATTTTTTGAATATTATGCTTTTAAAGTTGTCTAAAAAAAATTTTAATATTATAAAAATATATCTTTAAATTTTTATATAAAAATATTTATGAGAATTATGTAGGTATGTTATATATTAATTTTTTTGTAAATAAGTAATTCACGAAGAATATATTAAATATAAAGAATAAACATTTAGTATACAATTTTTTTTTTGAATGTTTTTTATTTAGGCATAAATGTAATTATTTTTTAAAATTTTTGAACATTAATTTTTTATATCTTTTTTTATAACTCAGGTTGGGGAAAAAATAATATGGCGTTAAATTCTTTTAGTTCTATGCGTTTTTTTATGAACCTTGAAAAAAATGTTTTAATACACATAGAGACATAATTTCTGCGTATTGAAATATATTTTAACTCAAATATTTCTTAAGATATAGAAGGTTGATAGAGCGGTTAAGGTAAATTAATGTAAAGGAACATATTAATTATTAGATAAAAATTAATACGTCTTATGACTTTTTGAAGTTCTTTTGCAAGGCAATTTTACATAACTTGTGAATTAATATATAAAAATTGGAATTCTCTAAATTAAATTATAGAGTGATTATAATAGCACTTTAACTGATAAAAAAATTTTAATTTTGCAACAAAAAAAACTAATTAATAAGGTTAATTTAGAGCTAATTATTCGAAAATTGTATTTACATAGTTTTATACAACTCTACTTTCTGAGATATAAGCAGTAAAAATTGAAGTACGCTCGTCTCTCCCATCATGCACTTTGTAAATTTATTTCACCTACCCAACCGGGTATTTTAATTATAAACATTTTTAGGGCTATTAGAGTTATCTAAAATAATGGATTTTTGGAAATTATTTATCACGATTAAGAAAATTAAGTTTACACCGATAATCAAGTTAAAAATATGCTACAAAATGAAAAAAAATATCTTATTAGTTTTATTTTTTTAAATGTTGGAAATTGATATCGCCACATACCCCACTACTGTCATATTGCCGTTTTTCTACCAATGAAGAAATGGGTTTAAACGCAAACGTGCAGGATTTGCGTACAATGTTTTCAACACAACAAGCTCAATTATGCCTAAAAATGACCTTGGCTAATAAATGGTTTACGTAAAATAAACAATGTTTTACATGTACTAACGTTTATAACGCGTTCTAATAAAGGCGCCAAGGCGATAGTAAAATGCCTCTATATAACAATTTATGTGTTTAAACTCAATTTTTGGGGAAATTTAGACATGGTGTAATTTTTATATTAGATACAGAAAAAAAAATTTAATAATGTGGTACTTAGAAGCATAGATTTTTATATATGGGCACGTGCAAAGTGAGTTTTTATTTTCGTGAAATTTTTAAAATTTTGAAAAAAAAATTTTTGAAATAAAACGCAAATTTTTAAAAAGTTGCCAAATTTAGTATATGCACATAAAATGCTTTTTCTAAAATAAAAAATTTTTTAAAAAATTTTGAAAAAAAAATAAAATTATTGAAATTTTCAGAATTTTCAAAATTTTACGAAAACAACCCACTTTGCACGTGCCCTAACACACGTCAACAAAAATCAATAAATGAAAAAAGTTTTGTGACACTAGAAAAATAATCCCCACGATGGTTTAAGATATATATTATCATCGGAAGTTTCTTCAGACTTTGGCTATTTTCTTAAGTATATAAATAATGCCCATATGACAGAGACTGCTCCATAAAGAGATAATATTAAGAATTATATTTTTTATATCATAATGCGTTTAAGTATATTAAGCTCATGCTTCAACATTTTCGTTATACGAATATTTAATACCCCAACCAAAATAGGACATGAAAATCAATTTTGAAACAAAATCATTATTTAGCTGTTTTAGGGCGAGTTAATAGTTCATGTGTTGAAAAATTTTTCCAAAAAAATATTTGTTTAATGCTAAAGAAGTTTTTTAGCGATAGAATTTAAATGAGTAATATTAAGTTTATCAATAGATATGTTAATTAGGATTGAGCTAGAGTAAAGTCTTTACATATACTTAGTGCAATTGCTCAGGATATAAGGAATATTGTAAAAAACAATGGTTAATATGTTTCGATGTAATAACCATTTCAAAAATTTCACATTTTTAAAATACTTTAAACGCGCCCTTATATATAATAATTTTTTTTTGATATTAAGTTGTTTTTAATTTTAATCTTTATATTTTTTCAAAAATTTTTGATGTTTTGAAAAGTTTGATTAAAGGAATAAGTAAATGGATTTGAATAGATGTCAGGTCTGGTTTCTAAAGTTTGATCATATATCTCAAAAATTTGTAGAGCTACTAGCCCATGTGACCCGGCTCCGCCCGGGCAACTTGACATTTTAATTAAACTGATTGGCTGTGTACACGACATTTTAAGTAAACTGATTGGCTGTGTACACGATCACTCGATATATGTAAATATTTAATTTGATTATAAAAAAAATAAATAATTTAAAAAAACTTATTAAAATTTAAAAAGTTTTTTAAAAATATACATAAAAATTAAAAAAAAAATTTTTAAAAAAAATTAATCAAATAAAATTGAAAAATTTAAATAAAAATTTATGAAAAAATATCAAATATTTAAAAAGCTTTTTTTAAAATATACATAAAAATTAAAATAAATTTGTCTAAAGAATTAAATTCCAAATAAAATTGAAAATTTTTTCAAAGTAATTCATAAAAATTATGAAATAATAAAAAAATTTATTAAAATTTAAAAAAAAATTCATGAAAAATGAAAATTTTTTTTTAAAAAGAATTAAATTTTAAATAAAATTGAAATTAATCAAATAAAATTGAAAAAATATCAAATATTTAAAAAGTTTTATTTAAAATATACATAAAAATTAAAAAAAATTTGTATAAAAAATTAAATTCCAAATAAAATTAAATCTGACATATCCAAATATACCAAAAGCTTTAATAACTAATTATTCTAATTACAAATTCAAGTACTAATTCAGACTAAATCTATTTATTTCAATAAATAAAAATAGTAACATATAAATCCCTAAATAGAAACCTATTTGGTAGCAAATATCATCATATCAAAGATCTAAAGTTAAAAGAAAAGAATTATTCCTATATACTTTCCTATGAAAATTAAAGCAAATACAGCCCATAAAAATCAGTATTAAATCCAAAAACTAACTCTGAATGACTTCCCGACAAATCAAGACTCAAAGATCCTATAATTTATACTAAATGATTTAAGTTAATTGTTAAAAAACAAAAAATAATATCTTAGTTCATGTTATAGACATTATCAAATGCATCTTTAATGTCTTTAAATTCCTAAAAAATATCATTAAGTTTACTTGAAATTCCTATATCATCTACTATTTAATTTTCAAACTCGATTTTCCTTTGCTACGCTAGATCTTGGAGACGGTATATAGTTGAGTGGTGTGTTGGGTGGTTTTGTATTAACATATGTTTAATATTAAATTCAAAAAAAAAAGACAGTTGTCTTAAGGTACAATTATTCAGTATAATATTATTTTACTAAACAAAGAGGGTCCGGGCCCGGACCACTTTGGTTAATATAATAAATTAATATAAACATTTCAAATAAAATATATATGTATTATAAATAAAATTTAACTTTTACGCATTGCCTGCTTATGTATTTTTGTACCTGAAAATATATGGCCCAATCTTTGCAAAACAAATAAAGTAGCTATGTCAATCACTTTATACCACGATAAAACTATCATTAAGGAATAGGATAAGACAAATTTTGATCGTTTTGGCGACCTTCTTGTATGTTAATTTAATTCGTACAGAGCAACATGATTTCCAGGGTTTGGCGCCCTAGGTCTTTCACACCGCTATAGCTGAAGATCTTCAATTTGCATAAATTTTAAGGACATAACTTGCTTACATATATTATGGATAAGGACGTTTAAAAAATATTTTTTAACTACTCTTTAAGACCGAAATTTCCAAAAGGTACATTTATGTCCCTTTCGGTACCGGGCCGCTAACTCGGCTCCTATGGGCTAAAAGAGTTTGAAATTTTGAGAAAAGATAAAGGACTATACTATTATGATTTGATAAAAATTTAAGAAAAATCTGTAGTCAGAATTTTTGTTAAACCGATCCCGAGTGTAAAGTTCAAATTTTAATCCCCTGTTTAACCTTAAATATCTCGGTAACGGAAGCTGATAAAATCTCGAAACTTTCCAAAAACGTGGGCAATATTATAATAATTAACCTAAAAAAATTTCAAAATAAAACCTTACCATTTAAAGCGCTGAGAGAATTTCGTCGTTTAAACAAAAAATAAACTTCCTAGTGGATAAAAATACAAACTCGACATTCCTAGGCACCTTCTCGACAAACGATTTTTTTTTATCGCTACTGCTCGAAAAAACTTTTTAAAGTTAGGTTTTTCACACCCACCGGAAGTCTCAATCGCTTCTTAACTATCTTTCCGCACACCTTCTCAACCTACCCTACAAAACAACACCTCACACGTCGCTCAACTACAAACCATCTCCGAGATCTAGCGTAGCAAAGAAAAATCGAGTTTGAAAATTGTATAGTAGATAATCATTATAATAGAACAAATAGCTAAATTCATTTAGCAAAATAAAAAATTTTAATTTTTACACAAAACTTGATTACTTTATGAATTATATAATATAACAAAATTAAAAATATACCAGTTACAAAGTTGTTCTCAAAAGTACAATTGTACAATATAAATTTGAAATGAAGTTGAATAGTGTTTTAACGAATAAATCGATCTAAAAGTAGCTATTTACATGTAATTTAAAACGTGTTTTATTTCTTTGTTGATATGTAAAATACACCAAGACTGAAAAAAAAGAGCCAGCCTTAGGGGATTTTTGGGAATTTTCTATTAAATAAGCCATTAAAAAAATTTTTTCTTTGTAAAAAAGGGCTTTTTATCTAAAGGGTTTTTCAGACTTTTTAATAATAGTCATGAATTTCATTCTTTCTTCAGAATTCTTCGAAAATGGCTCTTTACACATTTTTTCCCCATTGGCCCACACTTCTTTCAGCACTGAAATACACTACTCCAAAATAATAAAATGGCATTATATTACTAAAAAATTGTTTTGGCGGAAACCTAACAATTTAACCTTAAGGTTGAGCGTTGCCTTAATATTAATTAAAATATTTTAAATTCTCTTTACCTAAAAATTTATTATTTACAAGTTTTAAAGTAAATAATAACTGATAACATTTTTTTAAGCTGTTCGTAAAAATTCCGCAAATCAAATGTTAAAGAATTAAGTGCTGAGCTTGATGAATATTAATTTAGTTACATTTCATGGTGCCATAGAGTAAATGCTAAATTTTAAGCATACTATTTTATTTTTATATATTATTACCTATAAATTCTATTTAAACTATGGTATAACTCTTTTATTATTGGCCCCATGGGTCAAATACATAAAATACATAAACCAAAAAAATTTATAAACTGTTTAAGATTTGATGCAAATCAATCAATCAAAAAAATTGTACAGCCATCATGTATTCCATAATATTTCCATACCTATTTGATAACAAATTATTCAGAATGATACAAACTTTTATGTCAATTTCAAGCGGCTCAGATACTTCAATGGCAAACATTCCTGTTTATACACAGGAGGTTGGGGGTTCGAATCCGTGCATAGGAGTCTTTTTCTGGAAAATAAAACACGACATGTGCAACCACTTTAAAGCTGCTGAGTGGCCTACTAAGGCAGTAGGCCCTAGACGATGTGCCTAAAGTAAGAGCCTAGGCTTAAGCCGGCGTGTGAGATCACTATGAGTAAAGCCCTAAACGGATATGGCGCCCCATTATGGGGAAAGGTATGGGAGGAACCTCAAACCCAATTTGTGCATGTCATCATCAATGGATCAACCATTTGTCAATAATCCTTATTAAAATTTTTAACTTTGGTTTTTGCACTTATTAGTAGAAAATTATAGCTTTAATAATAATAATAATCATATCCAAACAATAGAATTTTAAAAATAAGGTCCTATAACATAGGTCAACAATTTTTTGAGGTTATGAGTTAACTACAAAGATCAAATCCGTTTACCGTTTTTCCTAATCAAACTTAGTTAGTCAGTTATAAACATTGAAAATTTTAGAAAAAAAGGTTAAAAAACCAAAAAAGATTCAAAAACAAAAAAAATTGAAATTTTATATTTGCATATTTACAATTGTTAAACTGTTAAATTTTAACTTCAAATAATATTTTTAATAAAAACCGAAAATGTATTGTGTCGTATTTAAGTTTGGACGCAAAATATTTTATATTATCTACATGCCGATGTAAGAGCTTGATAAATTAATAAAAAAAAATTTCCATTATTTGTGATTAAAAATATAAGTTACAAGGAATTTTAATATGCAAAATTTTTAAATTTTTTCTTTTTAAGGTATATTTAGATCTGTCAATTTGGTCAAAAAAGGCCATTTTTCGCGATAGACGTATTGAAGGAGCCAAAGACGGAAGAAACTAAGAAAAACGAAAATCATATATAAGATTGAGCCATCATAGGGATGCATTCTTTTATGTTTTCATAATAATCACGTTTCTGACATAAATATTTGTTGACCTGTGTAAACAAAGGTTATCAAAAACATAACAATTTGGTTCAAAGTTTTTACACTGATATTTGTTTGAAACAAGAATAAATGATATAGAATTTGTTAGGATGCAAATTGAGATCCTATGTACCCAACTACACGGTGTTATACCCAACTAGAGTGTATTATGAAGATTCACATTCAAATATCTTGTTTTTTACTATATATATATCGTAAATCATATAATAAATAATCATTAAATCTATTTCTTGATCATTGTTTATTAGAATTAATTAATCTATTAATAACACACAACAAATTTTCAAGATTTATGAGCTAAATACAGAAATTGAACCTGCCATCTAAATGTTTTCAAATCCGTTTGCCGTTTTTAATCAAACTTAGTAAGTCAGCTTTAAATATTAAAAATTTTGTGAAAAATGTTAAAAAAACAAAAGAGAAACAAAAACAAAAAAAAATATTGAAAATTATTTGTATTTAAAACAGTAAAATTGTTAAATTCAAACTTCAATATTTTCATTAAAAACTGATAATATATCGGGTCAAATTTAGGTTGGGATGCCAAATGTATTGTATAATCTAGATATTGATGTAAGATCTTAAAAATTATATTTACCATTACTTGAGATGATAAATATAAATTACAAGTCATATGAAATAAATATTTGTAATTTTTTTCTTCTAAGGTATTCTCGAGGTCGCAAATTCTGTCAATTTGGTCAAAAAAGGTCAATTTTTTTATATAGACGGATCTGATGAGCCGAAGGCGGAAAAAATTACGAAAAACAGAAAATATATATGTGATAAAATTTTCATCATTTATATTTTAACTTTTTTTTCTGACATTGATATTTGCCAACCTGTGTAATATTCATCTTCAATTTGACAACTAAATCATTTTTTATTGCATAAGATACTTGATGTGAGCGATAAATATTTTAGAGATCAAAAAAATGAATGTAAATTTTTAATCTTAAGATATAAAATTTGGAGAGAACGTTAAAACGGCATAAGCATTTTTTGTTGTGTTGATTTACATTAGAGTTTAAACCGGGCCGTGGCCATTC
The DNA here is from genome assembly GCA_030555515.1 of Acutogordius australiensis. NCBI lineage: Eukaryota > Metazoa > Nematomorpha > Gordioida > Gordea > Gordiidae > Acutogordius > Acutogordius australiensis. Next base: position 41,906 of record JAUIRJ010000066.1, on the reverse strand, counting down.
CGACATAACGCTTTAAAATTATCTATAAAATACAGAGTAAGTAATACCCTTTATTGCACGATAACAAATTTATCATTTTTAGCCCATTATAACAATAATAAATTAAAAAAAAATAAATGAGATATGAAAAATCGGCCCAGTCTGTAAAATCTTCGTTCGACCCGGCCGAACCAGTTTTTCTGGCTGGGCTTTTGGGTCCCGACTTTGATTTTTAATACCTGATAAAATAAATATCTTAGGTAATTTTATACAGTGATTTAGATTACCGAGGTTTTTGAATTTTATATCATATGATTAGTTGTTTGATCAGATAGTTAAAGCCATCGATGTGCAAGTCTAATAGCTCTCACACGTATACCTTTTTCCGAGAACCGTATGCTAACATCTCTATTTTCTAGTGTAAATTTTATTACACAGCAAAACAATTGTAAAAGTTATGCCCCCTTATCAGGCGATCAAAATTTAATTAGGCTAGGGTATAGAGAGAGGCACAGGGAAACATATTGGAACAGAAATAATTATATTCCCGTAAAATCATGTTATTTTTTTAATTAATCTATAGAGCTTTTCGTTGTTATATTTTGGTAATCAAACCAATTTGCAGTTATTTGATCTCTAAAAACACTAGGGAGTGCTTCACATCCTATATAAATTAATGTTGAACCAGTGTAAATTGCTAATCTTAATTTAGTTTGTTACGAAATGGACCTTCACATGAGTCGAGCCATTTTTCTAGCAGAGTCACAGAGCTTAGTTTCATTTTTTAATTTGTTTTTTTTTTTTCAGAAATAAAGGTAAGTTCGTTCAATTTTTTGTTATAGAAATTTTTAAAAAGGGTATTAAAGGAAGAGTGTGAAATGTTAATGGTTTCGATGTTTACCCCCACCCTCTTCCCCAAATTGAGGGGTGCCATACCCCTTGAGCCCTTTGCTAAGTTAAGATAGGCAATCAATATAGCCGCCGGGTTATAATGTAAGATTTTGACACACCACTCTAGGTTTTGAGCTTTGGTTCTTATTTTAGGCATACCAGAGCCTATAGCCTAGTAGGCCACTCAGCTGTATTAAAAGTTGTACATATGTTCATTTTTTTCGATAGGGAAAAGCCACCTTGTTGAACCATTTTTGGCTAAATGCTAGAGTGGAACAAACTTTTTTACTTAGGGATTTGAATCAAAATAGGGAAAACTTAATTTTATGGCTAGCATAGTTTTCTAAATTACGAAGGAAATATTTATTTTGCTAGGAAGCCAGAAATCTTTAAGAAAAACAGATGAATCAGTCAGTATGAGATTGAGTGGAAAAAATAAAGTGTATGCTCGTACCGATGTCCGAAATGTTAGGGGTACCAGCTAAAAAACACATCCTCACAACTTCTTTTATATTTAAGTTTGCCATGCGCGGTAGGTCTTAAACACTTATCTCGATTGTTAACGGGCCATTGGATATTACCTATTTGTAATAACTTAGGAAATTGAAATAGGACAGAAAACATTATAATAATAGCATGTATCTTATCGATTTATCGTCTGACAGCATGATATGTCATTTTTCCAAGCATCTATCACAATTCTTGTTTTAGATTGAGTTGATAGTGACAACATTAGAAATATTTTCGGACACTTAATAAAAAACATTTTGAATTTCCCGAAAAACTAATAACACTGGACAACAAAATTTGGACGACCGTAAGCATTTGTATGGCAACAATAGTTTCTGGTCAAGTTTTTGGCGCTGATCACGAATATGAAATTAGAATTTTAGCCAATGCCTCAGATTTTTAGTTATTCGGTGTCAAAGTTGAGATTTTTCAATTTTTGGGGTATTTTGGGCTTCATTATCATAAAACCTATGGCGAGTAACAAAAGTTTTAAAATATATTTAGATAACGGAAACATTCATTATTAACGTAAGGGGTTTAAATTTTTTTAAAATATTTTAATTTTTTTTATTTTTTCATTTTCATAATATTAGTGGTTTTCGTCATACGTTTTTTGATCCAAAATAACTTGAAAGTAAATTACTAATAATTTTAGGTAATAACCTTTTTTAGATATGTTTTTTATAAGGAATCTGAATATGCCAATAGATTTTTTGGAAAATCAATAGTTAAAGAAATTTTGTGAATTTTTTTCTGAACTTTGGACGCGGTTAAAAAAAAATTGGAGGCATTGGAAAAAAAACTAAACCCGGGATCGTTATCGCAAGAAATTTCTCTACAAAACGCTCAAAAAATCGTTGATGTTGTTTTTTTTTGTTGTCCAGTGTAATTGTAAAAAGTTGCTTGATATTCCATTAAATTTGTCTCCGCAGCTCACATGCCTTGGTATTGCACTAGCAATTTCAACAGTTTGCTCTTAGGGGCAATTTTAGGTTCTTTATAGATTGCTGAGCTTTTTCTTGCATTGAAGGATATCTAGGCTGACGTATTGAAATAAGGTGGCACTGCCCATAACAGCCCTTATTATATTAGGGATAATCGAACACAAGTGTTTTTACTGAATTTACTATTTTCTTATTAGAGGGACATTTATTATAACTGAAAAATATATTTCTAACAGGTGCTTATCATATCTCTCTAGCTGCCCGAAATTATAATACACCGATTAAAATTAAAATGTTTTATTGCACTACCTCCTGGCTCGGCCCGTCATGTTTGCGCCTCTATCATATGTTTTCAAGCCCAAAACATATACATTATAGTAAATCAATGCTTTAAAGCCCAAAACAAATATTCCAATATTATTGTGATGTAAAATTGTATAATTAATTAAAAATACTAATCATGTCCATATGTTTTGGGCAATAAATGTCGCATTCTTTAACATAGATGTTGCGGGCGATTATAGGGGGGTTTTTTTTGAAAAGTAATTTTATAAGGTAAACCAATTAACTAAATTTTTTTAAGAAAAAAAATGCAATCCAATTCCTCGCTCAAACCCATCCAAAAAAAGTTTAAATTGGTAAAAAGCGGAAAATTAAAATATTGTACGGACGAATGACATCTATAAATTGTAATTATGTTATAAAATTTTGAGTTTGAGATGTTTAAAAGATTTTGTTGAAACAAAATTAAACATTAACAGAGTTAAAATGTTAATAAATAGCCTGTATGTATATGCCACTGTTAAATTAATTGTAGTTTTCATAATATTAAGTATAGAAAATGTTAAAATTTATATAATATAGTAGGGTTGTTAACATGATAAAATTTTTAAATTTGTTATTGAAATTATCGTGAGAATAGGATGTGCCCAGCAACATGTTTGATGTTTTATGTAGTACGAACGTACCACGTTATAAAAGAATAACATGATATAACGTAATGTAAGTTTATCGTTGCCAACTTCAAACGAATAACAAAGGGGTAGGCCCGGATCCAGAATCGTCCGGATTATAAAAATTATTTTGTTAGCCTTGGCTGAATCATCACTTAATTATGATGCTGCTGTACCTTAATTTTGAATTACTTTAATATAATTGATTTTAATTTTTACATTTTATTGCAATATGTGATGTTGACTATTTTATAGAAAATCTTTAATATTAATTGATAATGCAATCTGAAATTTTTTATAAACAAAGATTATTATCTATAATAAAATTTTTATTCTACATTATAGAGGTTATAGGAGTTAACCCAACGCGCCCTTAATCTTTATCACAATATATTTGCTTCTAGTAAAACACTCCTTAAAAAAAATTTACTTCTGCCTGAAAATCATAAAAATTAAATTTTGGCATGTGTTAATCTTTATTCATAACATTCTATACCGTAAAATTTTGATTATTGCCAGCCAATACTGTTTCTCAAATTTATTTTTTGACACCAAGATTTAATAGTTCTGCGAGACACATAATATAATAATTATCGACTTTTTTTAAAGAAGAACCCTTCCTAATTTTTTTTGGCGAGTTAGATTTAAAAGTTGAAGTGTTAAGTAAATTTGAAATAAAAATATGTGATGATACACAGGTCCACAAGATTTTGAGAAAAGCATAACAAGTCAGATAAAGATTACTCTATCTTTTGTTAAAATATCCTTTTCTTAAATTTTGTTAGCCTGCTATAAAGATTGAAGTCGGACACAATCAGGCCCGATTCTAGCTTTACCAATTTGGGGGGCAAAAAAAACCTGTGGAGGGGGGGGGGGCAGAAATTTTTTTTTTGCTGCCTTCGGCGGCAGAATGAGCCGTGACCTTTGGTCAAGGCAAAAAATATACATGTACAGCAATTGAATCCACGTTCAAACTTTTATAATTAAAAATGTAGCCTCACAACTCGACGTTGAATAGCCAAATAACAAACTTATAGAAAAAATGTTAAATAAATTAGGAAACGCATTTTGTAATCATATAAAAATATAACAAAATCATTAGTAACACATTCTTTGTAATTATTAAAATTTTTATTAAAAAACTTTTTGCTACGTCAATTTCTTAAGAGGCTCTAATTTATTTATATCTCAAAAAAAGGATAATCAAATTTATAAAGGGAATCTAAAGATTCTAAATAAATATCATCGGTAAAAAATCAGAATCAATAAATAAATCAAAATATTAAAATAAATACTTTTTAATTTATCATTACTTTTAAATTATTCTTAAACTTATGAGTATTAATAAAAATCAAAAAAACTTTTAGGTTCAGTTTTTCTTTTATCTATAAATAAATTATTGTCATTTAAAAAAATTATATATGTCAAAAAAAATTTTTTACTCTAAATGTATTTTTGTATTTCTTATTGTTTAATTATAAACAAACAATGGTTCAAAAGTTTTAGAAACATAAATCGTTTTGCATTAAAATTGATCATTAATTCTTTTTAATAAATATAATTTCAATTGATAACATAAATAAATTGATGATTATAAATATGGTCAAAAAACTCCGACGCTTCGGCCCTGTGACCTGAAGATATAAAATCTTTTTTATTTTTAATTTTAAATATTTTTATGTAGTTTTTAAAAAAAAACAATGGCGTCGTAGGGACCACACCACCGATGGGGCAACAGCCGGGTTATGGTCCCGAAATCACTTACTTCCTTGATTGCATCATGTTGAAAAAATTTATGAAGGGGAAAAAAATATCAACAAAATCTTTCCCTTCACTTAAAATTTCAAGACAATCTTTTACAACAAGATGCAATCGGTTTTTAAAGCAGTGAATAAATATACGGGACATGGTGTCCAGCCATTTTGCTTTAAAATACTTAAACACCACCTTTTTCCCCGGACATTACGTTCGCCCCATCGTAGCATTGTGCGATCAACTCGGATCGTTCGTGAAGGCCTCCCCCAAGGCTCCGTTCTATCACCAGCATTATTCAATGCTTATATCAGTGACATTCCGCAACCACCAGCCAGCATTCATGTTACCTCTTATGCTGATGACTTTACTCTTTTTACAAGTGGCCCTAATATTGAACTTCTCACAAGCTCTTTAATCAACTATCTAAATACACTGTCAGAGTTTTTCTCCAAACGTTGCTTGAATATTTCACCATCGAAATCCTCGATAACCTTATTCACCCCCCACACTCACCAAGTCAACTTTCATCCTAAAATCTCAATCAATAATTCCATTTTACCGCTCGCCAAGTATCCTAAAATTCTTGGCGTTACCTTTGACCCTTTACTCACCTTTAACAAACATGTAAATTCAATATCAGATAAAGTTAACAGGAGGAATAACTTACTTAAAGCCATAGCACGTTCAACTTGGGGTCAGAATAAAGAAACTCTAACAATAAGTTTTAAGGCTATATCTAGGTCAATCCTAAATTACGCTGCTCCGGTCTGGACTCCCAACATCTCATTCTCAAACTTTGCAAAATTGCAACACTCTCAAACTCCGCTCTTCGTACCATCACGGGTTGCCACAAACTCGCTTCAATCGAACATTTACACCAAGAGACAAAGATATTACCAGTACGAGCCCACAGCCAGATGCTCTCAGACCAATATCTCGCTTCCTGCTTATCCCCTGACCATCCGTATCACGAGCTCACTCACCACCCTACGCCAGCCAGGCAAATGAAAGGAACACTTCACTCTCTTTGTATCAATCAAATAAAACCTTTCATTAACCAAAACATACTTATCAAAACGCTAATTAAAAACATTCACACTTCGGCAGTTGACAATACCATTTGCCACCTATCCAAATAACAAAGTTTTAAACGGTCGACCTCCTCCCGTTTCGCCTTTAGAAACCTCTTTATCCCGAAAAATTCGTTCCCACCTAGCTCAACTTCGCTCTGGTCACTGTCAACTACTGGCAGACTTTAGAGCTCGCATGGATTCTTCTCTTAATAATATCTGCAATGACTGTAAATCATCCGCTGATAGTATTGAACATTGGCTCATCTGCCCAAACCGGGGGCCTCCTATCTCCCCGATAGATCTTTGGCTTAACCCAGCCCTCGCAGCACTCAAACTCACTTCTACATCCAACTTTTTAGGTCCAACGAACAGGGGCTACTAACAACAACAACATTGTGCGATCAGGTTCTTTGGTTCTAGATCATATTCTAACAAAAGATTGTTGACAAGTGAGGATCTTTGGCATCAGATTTATGAATTGCTTTCACAAATATACAGCTTTTTGTAACATCATATTTTTCTATATATCTAATAACAACAGATAATTTCTGTGTTAGTTAGATATCTTGTCCCATCAATTTTTATTAAAAATATTTTACATCGCTCGCTCGGATCTTTTCAGCTATTTTAATACTTACTTGATTAGACATGATGTTGTAAAAATATTTTAACTTTATCTTCAGTACTTAAAAAAATTAAAATTGCAATTTCAAAATTGGGTAGTTTAATTGACAAAAAAATTAGGATATCTTACATGTTAGCAATGTCCCATTTGCCTCAAAATAATCGGAATATATGACTATTTCATCAGATATTGTTTTAAAAATGTATAAAATATAAAAAGGTAATTAAATAAAATAATTACTGACCTTATTAAAAAAATAAATAATTTTTATTTTATTGATTGCGGATGAGAAGTGTTGAAATGAATGCAAACACTTCTTAAAAAAAAGTTAGTATTTTTAAAATAATAATTTTTTAGATATTTTTGGGGGAGCAAATTTTTATGGGGATTGAAGGGCAAAAATAAAATTTATAATTACTTTTTTTTTGGGGGGGGGGGGGGGGGCAAAAATAAAATTTCAATGTATTTTTGGGGAGCAAATTTAATATTTTTTGAGAGGGCAATCAAAAACTTTGGGGGGGGGGGGGGGGCAATGCCCCTCCAAAAGGGGTTAGAATCGTGCCTGGACACAACTAAAGATAAAACAAAAAATTAACACCAGTTTTTTTTATGTTTATGGTAAATTTAGTTAATATTTTTGACCTGATTTAAGAATGCTCATATTATTAACTGCCTATCAGTCCCATGTTAAATTTTCTGATTTGTTTCAAAGTCGTTATTTGGTATTAATATTGTTAGTGACAATGAAAACAAAAAACGAGTGAATTTTTTATTTTAATAAATGGTGATGTTGAACAATACAAGCTTATAAATTTTTGGTTTAGATATTTCTAACTCATGTTTTCCACAACAATTTATTGATTTTCAATTATAACAAAAGATAAAGTCTTGTACAAGAGTTAATTAACATGGTAAAATATTTGACAAAGTTGTTATAAAAATAAGTTTTAAGAAGATATGCATATATTGAGTTTTTTTCTCTTTATCAACACCCGTTTATTAACGCCTATCATTGACGTCAAGGCATTAATAAAGCCTTTATATAACCATGAATCACATGTGTTTTTACACAATTTTTGGATAAAGATTTAGCCCAACCTATATTGTTCCTGTGTTTTTATGTACAATAATAATTTTTATAACACATTGTTTTTATATTCTTAAAATGCATCATTTTTTTTTGCTTTGGATAAATTCTAAAAATATAACTCGGTGTTATAAAAGGTCAAAACGCTTTTTATAAAAAGTCCTTATAACTCGAGATTTAAATGAATATATTATATCTTAAAGGTCCTCATGTACAATTGCGTTAAAAAAAAATCCGATTTAATACTCGCTATGACTCACTATCAACGCCATTTTGCCTAAAAATTTAGATATGGCCTTAAAGCAAGGGATAGATAAAATCGATAAAACAAATATACACCTTTAATCAAAAAATCTATAACCATAAACATAAAAAAGGCGTTTAATTTCAATGTCTAGTACATTAGCCTCTGTCCACTGAAGTCAAAAAAATATCAAAAACAATCAGAAAATACAGGTGTGAAGCCCATAAGACTATTTACATGTACCTCAAAACTTCAGGTGTTTCAATATTTATGAAAAAAACACATCTTTTTATGACGCTCCGATTTAAAATATAAAGGATCGCCCTGTCCAGGCGTCAGAGCCAGATTTTTTCCAAAATTTATCTTACAAATTCGTAAATGATTGGAGTAGATTTGAATTACATCATCAGAAGGTTATTTTTTGAGTTTGACATATTTGTTACCTGCGTCAATGAAAGGTGCGAATATTTTTATTGCCATTGATGCATAGGCCTTTACCATTTTTAGAAACAAAGCACAAATAATATTGAAACTCATCCATCATATTATAGTTAAAAATATATCTACGGTGTAACTTTTAAGGTTTTTTTTACCAATAACACATTAGGGCTTGTCTGATGCTAAGCTATTTTTCTGAAAGATTTTTATACTTCCATTATGAGTTCAAACGCATTCTGACAAAAAGTTGCCTATATTAACTAAAGGGCGCCAATGTTAAGATATTTTTTTAATCAATTTAAAATTTAATTTATTAGCAAAATTTTTCAAACTCTTATAATTTAGAAAAAGTAATATCAGCTTTTGTTAAAATGAGCTCTTTTAGGGGCGCGTTTTGACTTCATTAATTTTTGAGAAAAATTTCAAAAAAATTAAAAATTTTATTTATTTTTTTTTTAAATTTCTTAAAAACTTTTATTGAAAAAGTATTTTTAATGCTAATTATAAAGATTAGCAATTTTGTGTTAAAATGCGTGTTATGTCAAAGAGAAAATTTTTTTTTATTTTTTTTTTGAAAAACTAAATGATCTCTGTATGTGCCTTTAAAAAAGTTTTTTTTTAATTGTAACAAAAAACACCTTTTTTGAAATAAATGTTGTTAAAGAAATTTAATAAATCTAATTTTTGGATTATTTAAAATAAAGCGTGACACGATTTTAACATTTGTATAAAGTTTATATAAAAAAAGATAAATTTGTTAATACTATTTTGCCGGTTTCAAATATAACCAAATGTTTAATCTAGTTGGTTTTTTTTCGAATTTCTTAGTTTTAATCCATTAGCTGCACTCAAGCTTTATCCTACCAACTTTCAACGAATGGGGCAAAAAACAATAACAACATAAATTATATTTCTAATTCATTGTTTTTTGACACCAAATTATTTATTAAATTTAGTAATATCTATACCAGTTAATAAAGATATTTTTCGGTACCCCTAATTTTATTTACACAATGATTCATTTCATTTTGCAATATTAAAACTTAAAATCACAGGTGAACATTTTTTTGAGAGTTATGAGTTAACTACAGAGATCAAACCTGTCATCTTAGGGAATATCAAATCTGTTTACCGTTTTTCCTAATCAAACTTAGTTAGTCAGTTATAAACATTCAAAATTTAAAAAAAAAGGTCTAAAAACCAAAAAAAATTCAAAAACAAAAATAAATTGAAATTTTATTTTTGAATATTTACAATTGTTAAAATGTAATTTAAACTTCAAATAATATTTTTATTAAAACCCGATAATATATCGTGTCGTATTTAAGTTTGGACTCGAAATAATCTGTATTATCTAAATGCCCATGTAAGAGCTTGATATATAGATAAAATTTATTTTTTATTATTTGTGATTAAAAATATAAGTTACAAGGGATGTTTATATGTAAAAAAGGTTTTTAAATTTTTTCTTTTTAGGGTATATTTAGATCTGTGAATTTAGTCAAAAAAGGTCATTTTTTGTTATAGACGGATCTAAGGAGCCAAAGACGGGAGAAACTAAAAAAAAACAAAAAATACATAGATTAGGCCATCGTGGGGATGCATTCTTTTATGTTTTCATAAAATTCACACTTCTGATATTGATATTTGTTGACCTGTGATATACATCATAAGGTTTTTTTAATATTGCGGGTTCAAAATTTGGGAAATTATTCTTCCATTTGATTTAATTTATAAATAGCTTAAAAGATAATGATAATTTTTTTAAAAACCGTTAAATTTTATTTATTTTTGGAAGGCGCGCTCAGAGCTTATTTATTTTAAAAAAAAAAATTTTAAGCTCTAGAATTTTTAAAAGAATCGTATAAAATTGATTACCAGCTATGTTTATAAATTTGTTAGAAATTTAATTAAATTTCCAACATACTAAGAGCAATTGGTCTGGGTATAAGAAAAATTTAAGAAAACAATGTTTATCAATTTTCGATGTAGTTAATTTTAAAAATTTTGGAAAATGAATTTAAAATCTGCCCTAAAATGGTTTTATCTATTTTATTTCATTAATTAAATTTTATAAAGTCAGCAGATTTTTAAGATTTATTTTTGAGTCTCGAGCTTGCAAAAAATGAAAATAATTTCTGCTGGCATTTTCACGATTTACAATTATAGGTAAAATACACCTTGCTTTGAGTATCATATTTTTCCCTGGACTTTTTTGTAACTATGATTTTGCTTACTATATTAAGCAAAATCATAGTTAAACAATTGTGAACTAAATTAATGTTGTTTTTGAATTAATATTGGGCATTGAATGTTAACGGCGTGGATTAAAGAAAGCTTTTTGAGGATTTCAAGGAGGATTAAAACACAAATGCTCAATTTTATTTATCATAAAAATTTCTTATTGGCACAGGACACGCTGTCCAATGATTGGCAATCTAACCTCAAAAAAAATTATGCAAATTATGGCACCGAATTATAGCAAATGTGGGCTATATAAAATAAAATTACACTAATAGATGATAATTATAAAATCAGTTTAAATTTGATGCCTATACCTAATAGGCCATCTTTGATATTAAAATTTTTAATTTAACTTTCTTTCTAAAAAAAAGTGCATAAAAATATCAATTTCTTCTTCCTATTTCACGTTTTTATATGACTTATTAAATGCCTACTTTTCATTTTTAATTAAGATATTGGTTTTTGTAACTAAAGCACATACGGTCCTTTAGGTTTTCGGCATTTTTATGGACATGAAATGAAAAGAAAAAAGATGTGTTTGTTTACCTGGTCCAGAATGACGCACGTTGAAAGGAAGCTTGATCTGTTTTTGGCCATACTCATTTTTAAAAATTATTTGTTTTTTAAATTATTTTTATACTAGATATTTTAAAAAATAGACATTATTTATATTTTATTTTTAAATATGGGTTTGCGAACCCCATTTTTAAATTTTAAAACCATTAAAATCAATATAGTTTTGTTAATATCCAACTACCTTTTACAAGGATAACGAAGCCTGAAAATCATAAACCAAACATCTTCTTTTCATTTTAGTTTGCTCAATTTGAAATTTGAAATTGAATTTTTTTCATTTATACCTCCAACCAAAAATGAAAGTTTTGGGGTACCTGTTATAATTACACCCAGAAGGTTCTTTACATTCTTTAGCCGGGATAAAAATGTTTTATAAATAGATTCGATCTCCCAAATTTCATCATTTTCCAAGAATCCTTTAAACTCTTGAAAGAATTCTACATACACTTTTAAAACCCACAAAGAACTTTAAACATTTGGAATCATGTTTATTATTATTACTATTAAAATTTAATTCCACATTTTTCGGTAAATTCGTCTCAATTAAAAACACTTCAACGACTACAAATATCCGAGGAATTCATATTAAAATTATTTCAAAAAAAAATGTTGGATGATTTTGGGTTGGCTTTTAGCCAAATCAAGGTAAGTTACCTGGAACTCATCCTCCAACTGATGAATAATTTCCATAACGAAACGATGGATTTCCGAAGACCTCACCTGCGTAACTCGCTTCGTTACGTATACCCGCTCTTTGTGTTCCTGCATGCATGTGTCGCTTTTTTGGGCATATGGGGGAACGTTTCTATGCTAAGACGAATTTTCGGTCGGGACCTAAGGTAAATTTGGGATTATGTTTTATTGGTAAGGGTGCAGTATATGTCCAGATTATCTCGGCACTCCCGATATTCACACCTGAAAGTTAACAGATAGTGAGGCCTAACTACCCACATTGCAAAGGTTGTTCTTCGCCCTCCCCCAATATATTTAGCTAGGATCACCTAAATGTATGAACCGGCCAGCTAAAGACGTAGCTTATATGGCACCAAAATTCGATATAATGCTTTTACAAACACCCTAATAAATTAAGGGCATCTAAATACATGGACATGTGGATTGCCCAAAAAATTATAAAAAAATGTGATACCGCCTAATACATTTAATTTGTCCTTCTTATCACACACACACAAACGCTAATTTTTATACTAAGAATAACACTATGTGAAACACAGACATTTTTTTTTTTTCACAAAAAAAAATAATTGACAATTAAATTGCTCGGCAAATTTTGTAATCTTAAAATGCTGCGTTGAAGTTGTGTAGCCTTAATTTTATATGAAATTTTTTTGTTTTGGTTAATGCGTGCTAAATTACCAGAATGAATGTTTTATTTTATGTCATTTTGATGTTATTTTACTGATAACAAGCATTTGGATAGAATGTTTAAAAAACCACCCATATTAGAGTCCATTGCTTGTTTGTTAAGACTGTGAAAATGAAGACTTATTTAGCATCGTGCACAGTTTAACTAGTATTAGCATAAATATTCTTATTTTTTTTTCAGTGAAGGAAATGGTAGGTTAAGATTATATAAAGAATTTTACTAATACAACCAATGAATTATACAGAGAGGCACAATTCTAAACAATCAATAAAATTATAATATGAAATTTAAAAAGCATTGTTATATGAAACGCAAAATGTACTATAATATTAAAAAAAATTATTTTTCAAAATTTTGTATAAAAAACATTATTCCACATATTTTCTAAACACAGATTTATATAAATTTGAAAAAGAAAGGGTAATTAACGGTTCCAATTTTTTGTCTTTTGTTAACCCAGAAGCCGCAAAAATGTCAAAAGTGACGCATTTGGTGAGCTTAAAATTAAGGATTAATAAATGTTGAAATCATACTAAAAATATTAATTTCTTGTACATTAATAAAAAATTGTTTAAACTATCCACAATTTTCAAATAATCATTTATAAGCCAATAGCCTTCTTTATATTCATCTATCAAAGAATGTTACAGAATAATTAATATGTATATAGTACTTTTTTGTTGTTAAGGGCACGTTCTAATTTATCGTGAAATTTTAAAATTTTAAAAATTTTATTTTGAAATAAAACCAAATTTTTAAAAAGTTGTCAAATTTAGCATACATACATAAAATGCTTTTTCTGAAACAACAATTTTTAAAAAATTGAAAAATTTTAATTTTCAAAACAAATAAAAACTTCTTTGCACACGTCCAAAATGAAGTTTTGTTTTATCGCAAAAAAATATGGGATTAAGAAATTAAATTATATTTAATAATTGAAAAATATTTTAAAAAATTTTAAACGTGCCCTAAGTGATTCTATACTTTATGAGAATTTAAATATATCCTATAGATATAATTGATCAGCTACAGACAAATTGATTAAGGCACATGCTGACCTTATATACTTATTTATAATTAAACATAATTTATTATCTTTAACAAATCAAACTTTTCACATAAGTAATACCTTTTAATTTAATATAATTTTGTCTTTTGATTTCTGCCACATCCTCAGGCATTAACAAATTGAAGAACACTGTACTTTTTGGGAATCAATTCCTCTTTTAAGGATTTTTTTTCCTGTCAAATCACAAAACTTTCTGAATTTTGCAAATCAATATTTTTTGTTCTTCCTTCTCAATGTGATATAAATTAAAAATAATAACTGCTAATTTGCCAAAAACTGTCATAAATGAGTTTAACCTAAAACTAATTTAAAGGAAATTTAAATGATATTTAGAGGGGAAAAAATCCAATTTAAATTATTTTGTAGGTTTAAGTTTGGCGAGTATTTATTTTAAAACGAGACTATTAAAAACAGGAAACATGTTTGAAAAAAGGCTCATAATTATATTTCTGTATTCAGGTAGCTTAATTCCAATATGCGTCACGAGATCAATCTTTGGTGATGGCTATACATGTTATTATTGAGATAAATTCTAACCTTAATAATTTTCATTATAAAAATCTATTAAAGTATCTATTATATTTTAAAAATAGATTATATAAAAACACAACAATGATTTTGCTAGCCAACTTGGCGTTTTCGGATCTCATTAAATGCGTTGTAGTTTTACCGCTAACTCTTGCCCATCTGCTCATACAAAACTGGCTCTTTGGAAGTTTTTTGTGCATCTTTCTGCCCATGTTGCAATATTTTCCGGTTCATGCCACTATGCTCACTTTTTTGACTATCGGGATCCATAGGTAAGCTATATTTGAAATATTACCTATTTTAGATTTAATGGGTTTTTCCTACTTGCAAAAATAATTTTTTTTTAAAAAAAAAAATATTTATTCAAGAATTTTTTATAAAAATTTTAATTTTGGCCACTTGTTTACAGAATACTTGTACCCCAGCTCGGATTTAGGTTAGGCATGATCAATACTAATATTAGTATTTACCTATATTTTGTTTTTCCGCTTACCACTATTGAGTGCATTCATCGAAAAAATGCCGAAAGCGACACTTTCTGCGACTTCAAATCTTACCCCTCCCCCTTTTCTTTTATTTTAAACACTGACGATGGGCATTTTTTTATATAGCCGGTTAATTAATTCTTTTTTATTGAATAAATTGATAAATATAATAAAAATTAATATTAAATATTATTTAAGTGACCTACTAATTTTGGTAAGTATTAGAGTTAATGGGCCGTAGTGAGAGAGCCCATAAAAAATCTTTAGAAATTTTTATTTGGAAATAATTGAATATAATAATAATTCAAAGATACCGATATGTCCTTTACCCAATGAAAAGCCGACTCCCTGTCAGCCTCTGCATCATTGGGATTTGGGTAGCTAGTGTGTGCATTGTCCTGCCATATGCCATGTACATTATCTATATTGATCTCGAGGCTATTTTGGGACAGCAGTTTAAAGGTAAAATTCAGAGTTTAATAAATTTAGTAAATCTCATTTAAACCTGTGGGGTCATAATAAAGTTCCGCTGGAATTAGAAGAGGCAAATCTTTGATAGCTACTTCCTGATGGAAAGAACATTGTGGGAAACTTCATTACCAAAGGTTTTTATTTCAATGTTTAAAAACGAAAAGACTATAGAATAGATGTTCCTCCGGGAAGGGTAACTTTAGTACTAAATATCGTTCGAGTTTAGCAAATCAATAATAGTTGTAAAATTTTTTAATAAATTATTTTGCATTATTTAATCAAATTATTTGAGAGAAATGGAGAAAATCATGTACCCTATGACATTTTAAAATGAACCCAATAGAGTGTTCTTTGGTAGTGAGAAAAGACGCTTTATAAATTACAAATTACTAGCATATAGAGGTTCTGGTCTTTTAAAGTTCCATGTCAAAAAAGTCGGCCATTACGGCACCTTCATGCAAAATATTACCAAGCGCTCAAATACATATTTAAGTTTTTTAAGTTAAAACCATTGATATACTTATTTCAATTGACTAAGCTCTTACCACGTGTAAACCGATAGCCCCTGAGATGTAAAACAGTCGGGACAAACGCCTTTCAAACTTTTCGGATTTAAATGGTCAGGTTTAGGCAGATAACTGAGAAGGAAACATTAATGGAATCCATTTTAGTTTTTGAAATTAATTTTTATGTGATATTAGAAAAATAGGTATATGGGTGATAGGAATTTTTAGGCTTGTTCGTTAAAATTGGGGTTAGTTATGAAACCTTCCTATCAAGGCATCGCAGCTGATAAATAAATAAATATATTATTTGGACACAATTATTTGCAGAAAATCCAATAAATTTTATAGCGCATTTGGTAGGATTGATGACCCTAAAAAACCTGTAAACTTTACTCGGATAATTTAAACAACTTTTTTGACAAACTTAAAAGTACAATTTTAACCTACATCAGTGGCAGTTTACTATCATTTTATATTACTTCGCTGATCCTTTAGTTCTTCTAAAAAATTACAGGTGTATCTGATGATCTCAATCCCAAACTATTTATAGACTTGCTTTGGGGATCAAATGAGCAAAATTTTTACCCCCTCACCAACAAAAATAAATAAATAAGGTTTTCTAGAATTATCTCTAAAATAGGGGTCGGTCTTTTGTGTCCGCAACATAGACAGAAACACGAAAGAATATCTCCGCGCCGTTTCATCTTACTATACGTGATGCCCTTGGTTGTAATGGCGTTCCTATTTCTCAAAGTTGGCGGTGAGCTGGCCGTTTTACAAAAGAACGAATTTGCTGACACCTTGACCAGACCCTAATTATTTGACGAATGAATGAATGTAGGACAAGTAGTTTTACTATTACCCGCCCAAGTGATGGTATCGAAAATGCATTTGTGAATAATCCGATCCATAATGCTTGTAATAAAAACCCTTATACTTATAATATGGATACCGATAACAACGTAAATAATGACCGAGAACTGATGATAATTGCCAAAACACCTCCATTTCGACGAACCCGGCTAGAACAACCTAAGTATAAAACTTTGCCATTGCTATAAGCACAAATCTGGGAATATTGATTTAACGTAAAAATATATATTTAGTACATATTTAGAAGATATTATTACTTATATAAAATAAATATTTTAATTACAAGATATCGATCATCTCATCTGCCAATGATGAGTAATATTGAACGAAAGACAAAAGTAATGTAATTCGGAGCCATAGCTCTATAACTCATGAGGAATCGTTTGACCCACCAACAACTTCGACAGCAAATTATGATGACCATGACCCAAACGATTCCAAAAGTAATTATTTTTTGTTAGGACGCGTTTAAAGTGCACTTTTTTTGCAAAATATTAAGACATTTGTTTTTTATGCAGCACATGAACATTGTTAAAGTCTTATGTTTTCCCAAAATTTATTTTAACCGATTGTAATCATTTGATTAGCTAGGTCTTTTGATGCTAAATATACATTGGTTACTAATTAAATTGTATTTTATATATAGGAGGGATAAAGTAAAAAAAAAAATTCTCTTTGACCTACAATTGGGCCATTTTATCAATAAGAATACCCATACGTTGAAAGGCTCTATAGGTCAATTGCACATTGTGGCTCCATAATATAGCAAAAATATGGCTTTTCAAAAAATTATACCAAGGGCATTGCGGCCTGCCCTGATTAAACGATTTAGATCAGTTGTAATAAGTTTTAACTTACAAATATATTAAAATCACTAGTATAGTTTTCATAAGTCGTTTTAAATAATATTTTTGTACCATTTTTATAATTACAAATTAAAAAAAAATTAAAAGTTCATGCTTCATCTTTCATTAAAAGCTCCATCCCAACCAGTCTTGAGAAAACACGAAACTTACAAAAGCCACCACATAAGCACAACCAAATTAATAGTAAGAGACATAAAACGTGTTCGAGCCAGAATTATGGAAGTCGGCCATCAAAGTTGATGGAAACTGCTGGTGATCGAAGTAAAAGGACGCGCCTTTCAGCTCCTTGCGACAATCGAGCTAGCTCTAAAAGGACAAGCAACTTGGTAAACACTCTATTATACCAAAGGTTTTTTAATAAATTGTAAGCCTTAATTTATGGCAACCGGGTATTTATTATATACACTTACATGTTATTTTTTTTGGATAATTCTATTATTTTGACAAATTATTTTCATTCAATTTAAGCTATTTATTTACATTTCCATTTTTCCGAAAAATGAGTATAAAAGCATAATCCCGGGCTGGGGAAAAAAAACTAAATGGGCTTTTATTTAACAAGTTTTTGAGTTTTTTTTTCCAAATGCCCCCAAACTCGTGGGCATGGCAAAGAGAAGCCCCTTTTCTTGCTTAAAGAAAAGGGGCATGTTTAAAAAAAGCCCCTTTTCTAAAAAAAAACTCCCTAGGAGCTTTAAGAAAAATAACCCACCCATCATTATTATAAAGAAAAAATCAAAATTTTTCGAAATTATTATAAAGAAAACATAAAATAGGCTTTTAAGGATCTTTTTTAAGAGCCACTTTTGTGGTTTTTTCGCCCCTTAATAAGGGCTTTTTTTGATGTCTTATTTTGGCCCTTTATTTGTAGCCCCTTCTTTTTTTTTATGTTTTGGGAAAAAATGAGCCAAAGTTTTTTGCTCTGGTTTCCCAACACTGTATGAATCATGGTTTTATAGGCATTTTAGCACCATATTGATAAAGTGTTATAAAATGCGTTATGATAGATAGAAAGTCTCATTGTTTAGAATTTTAATAAAAAACAAACTATTAACAAGACACGGCCTTAGCCGTAAATAAATTTGATATCTTACATCTATAGATCTAAATGATTAATCACCCCTTAGAAAAACGGCATACTGCCAAAATATAGTTACGTATTTTTCCCCCTATATTGAATTGCATATTAGGGAAACAAACCTTTTTTTTTTGCAAAATAATAAAGCTTAACTTGAAGGTGCCTCTTGATAAACTAAAATTTAATTTACTATATTAACGAATATTATTTTAAATTTCTTAAATTACTAAAATAAATTCTATTGTGTCAATGGACGCCCATTTCTGGTTGCTGGTTAATCTGCCAATTTAAAAATTCCAGCTCGACCTGCCCCGTCAGCTGATTTTATAATTTTTGACATGTCCGTCTGTTTTTAAATCATAAAATCCTCTAATGCTACTTGATTTTGTTATTCAATATCAAAAACTCTCATTAAATTTTTCAAGAATTTTAAATCAAATACTAAAGTGCAAAAAAAAAACATTTTTCCAAAACATTTATTAACAACCTACTAAGGCATTTCGATCTTATAAAATTTAATTGTTTTCCTAAACTTAGTGATTTTGTCATGGGTTTAGATCAGTGGGGGGGAAGCAGAGGGCCAAAAACTTTAGCTCATTTTTCCCCCCAAAAACATAAAAAAAGAAAGGGGGCTGCAAATAAAGGGCCAAAATAAGATTCAAAAAAAAGCCCTTACTAAGAAAAGGGGCAAAACCCCACAAAAGTGGCTCTTAAAAAAGAGCCCCAAAAAAACCCATTTTACGTTTTCTATAATAATTTCCGAAAATTTTGATTTTTCTTTATAATAATGATGGGTGGGTTAATTTTTCCTAAAGCTCCTAGGAGGGTTTTTGGACAGGGGCTTTTTTAAACATGCCCCTTTTCTTAAGCAAGAAAGGGCCTTCTTTTGCCATGCCCACGAGTTTGTGGGCATTTGGGAAAAAAACTCAAAAACTTGTTAAAAAAAGCTCATTAAGTTTATTTCCCAGCCCTGGTTTAGACTAAATATTCGAAAGTTAATTGTTTATAACTTTGAGCTTTGCATTTATAACTGATATTTTCTCAATATGAGCCCAGTAATAAAAAATGGAGTGGAAAAAACTAAAGCCGGGTGGTCAAGTAAATTTTCTCAAAAACCTGTAAAAACCCTGTGTGTCATATTATGTTGTACAGTGCTCTGAAAACACTTCAAAACATCCTTAATTTGGAAAAACTTGTCGTAACCGGTGTAGTTCAATTTTTAAGACTAATAACATATTTTGAGATAAACAGCCGATAGTTGAAACGATGTGGGTTCGATAGATCCCCGCCGATTAGATAGGAGCAAAATACAGTTTTTTCCTTTAGGTAGAAAAAGATTTTTTTTTCATTTCGAAAAAATTTTCACCAATTCTTTTATAAAACCGTGTTTTTCAAACCCTCTTGAATGACAATTGCACACATTTGCCTTCCCGCGTAAAGGGTAATGTTAAAGTACCAGAAATATATTATATCAAAGTTTTTAAAATGTAATTTATATAATTTGTAAATAATTTGATTATATGTTTTTGTCCATTTAGTAACTAAGGCAAAATATAGTAAAACAATTATACCCAAACCAAAGTTTTTATAGTTCTTTTAAGTATAGTCAATACTCCTTTAAGTCCATAGCGCCGATATTTTGTCCCTTGGGTAAATTGGGCAGGTGTATTCGGTGTAAAATGAACTGTGCAAAAGGTCATTTTACACGAGTTCATTTGGTTACCGAATAAGACTCGTCAGGAGGTTTTTTCGCGTCGGCAACTTATGTTTCTAACTTGCATAGTATGCTGCCTAGCTAGTCAGCAGCTTCTAGTAATTGTGTAAGTTTAACAATTCGAAAAAAGTCACATACGAGCGGAATCAAACATCAGAACCTCTTGTACGTAAGACTCTTTAATGTTCACAATTAGCTAACTGATTCGACAAAATAAAAATTAGATTGATTTAAACTATAAAAACACGCGCTTGGAAATCTTAATTAAATAAATCTTAAAATGCTTTTTAATATTTTTATCTATTATAAATAAATAAATAAAACACTTAAAGTTAAGAATTTTATAATTCTAAAACACTGATATAATTTAACACAAATCAGGAAAATTAAATACATTACGAGATCGAATTTAGTCCAATTTTTTCATACTATTAAATCTGATTTATCATTCTTTTTTTGCCATTTTTCGCCAATCATATTTACATGAGTATACACCTTCATTGAACTGCAACTAAAGACTCATAAACAAAATACTTAGAAATAATCACAAGTTAGATATTTCATTTAACTTCCAATAAATAATGTGTCTCTATTTTAATAAAAATTGGCAGAAAATTTATTTTTAAAAGTTTGGGCACATATACTTTTAATTTAATCAAGAGGGCAATTTAAACTACGAGCTCGATGTTATAAAAAAAAAAATCAATAATTTTAAAACTAAGTGTGGATAATTTTTTAAAACCTTAGAGTTTAATTATCTATGACTCATTTGAAGCTTAAAATGAAATTGAAATTATATGCATTCTTTTTATAGCGAGCCTTGACAATTTTTGGTAACAATGTCTATAATACTACCTGCACGAGAGTGCGAAAGCAAAAATCATGGCGAATTGGCTAAAGTCTAATAAATTTAATTTTTAAAATTAAAAATTGCATTTAAAATTCTAGAGCTAGAATTACGGCTATATTGTCTTGATTTATTTTAAAGTTCCATTTTAACGAATACGCTACCAAAATAAATATTACTCTTGTTTGTTAGTTTTTAATTCCTAAGATTGCAAAACGTCTATTTTGGCATTTTTATTAATAATATTGAAAGTTTATGGAAAATAATATATCAACAGTTTGAAAAAAAGCATAATCGAAAAGGAAGGTTTATAAAACCATTGCAAAAAATCATGCACAAAGTATTCTAAATACTTATCTTTTCTAATTATAATTTTTGTAGATGTAATTGAAAGCGCCACCAGAGGGCCTAACAACTCATTGTTTATAGGCGAACATATAGGCGCCCCAAAGCTTATTAATGAGAAATAATTAAAAAAACCTTATTATCCAAATAATAGCATTCCAGACCAAAGCGTAAAGAAATTTTAATTGTGACTCTTAGACTTTTAGTTAATGCAAGAATTTAGCCTGATTTTCTTGATTTTTATAGACGTTTCTAACAAAAACGTTTAATAAATGGGGCGGGGGTGGGCAAACGAACCAGGCTTTCCACTCGGTACGCCAATAGTTCCATCGTAATTAGTCACACGAAACATGAGAGAATCAAGGTTTGTCATTTGATTTGATAATGTTGGATATTTATCCACGGTTATACTAGGTCGATCTCACTCTACCCGATGGATTCTATCACGGTCTATAGAGCAAAGTCTCACGAAAATGAAATGAGCAGTGATATCAACAATCCAACCGTATAAGCAAAACAGTAACATGATTACTTGAGCAGGACTCTCTCATCTCACGTCAAAATTCTCAAAGAACATCTACCCAACAAGGCTGAATAAATAATTGAGAGGATTCGAGCATACCACATTACTGTGGAGAGAGAGTCTATAAACCCAAAATTAGGTATGTCTTTTTAATTATTTTTACATTACAAGACAGTTACGCACAGTAAAAAAGACTTTTATAAAGGTTTTGATCTTAAAAATCCATAGTTACGTAAATTATTGATTTGCCGAATAGAACTTTAGAAAGGGGGTTATTCTTAAAATTTTTTACCTATTTAGTCACCGTTAGCTGATTTGAGCTTTAACTATCTAGCCTACTTTTAAGTTCAGCTTGAGATATATTACTAGATCCGACTATCTAATATTACAAATGGACCCATACGTGATACAATCACATCGTCTTATATTTGTGAAAAATACTTGCCAGCTCCTCAGGACTTGTAAGCTAACCCCCATAATACTATCAATTAGATTAAGATTATATCGTCAATTTACGTCTAGATTAGGTAACTATGATAATATGATACCCTGTTGCAAAATGACTTCATACGTACCTGTATTTAGTTATGCATTTCGTACTTGAGAACGAATAACGAAAGGAACATTGACATAACATATTTAACTTCATATGGTTTACTTCCTCACTACTCCGTGCCAATCCCTTATGCCTATTATGAGGCTCTTATGGCTTTGGTATTACACCGACGAAAAAATTTCACCAACTTTGCTAGTAGGAAAGTGAGTAAAGTATCGGAGTGAAGTAATTTTATCAAAATATTTGGGCACCACTTTATAAATTGCTGAAAATGTCGTACCGTTCTAAAATATATTTCGGTAGGCATAACCTAAAATTGAGAAAAAAAATTTAAAGACCATTTATTAAAAAATAGGCAATTGAAATCACCGGAAAAATTTTATATATGGTTTTTACGCTTAGTCGTCAATATCAATGAAATAAATAACTTAAAGGGGTTCTTTATCAAAAAAGTGTTATATAATCTTATTGTATATGTTAAGTTTCCTCGAAACGCCAAATTGTTTTTACATATTCGGGGAGGTGGGGGGCAATGTACAAAAGTGTGTATTTTTCTGTTTTTATCGCTTGAACATTATTTTAAAAAACTGAACGAGTGTACCAAAATCGAAAATGCTATGCAATTACCTTTTTTCGCAAGTGTGCGGAAAATTACAAGTTGCCCAAATATCCAGTAATCTATTATATTTCTAATGAGTTTGTTTTGCTCCATACTATTAGCCAACAAGTGGGAAAACTCAAAATCATCTAAAATATATATTTATCATGTTAAAGGTTTTAATTATCTAATGTAAACAAAATTGTCTAACGACCCCCTTACATTATTTGCTATTTTGAACTCATTTGCTAACCAACCACCACTTTATTCACCGTTGTTAAGTGCTGAAAAAAATGATTATTTTAACTTCGAAATATCTGTTAAATATAACAGTTTAAAAATAAAGTTGTATATGCATTTAAAAAACAGAGTATTAAAAATCAATTTTAAACTTTTGGAGTGATATACCATGATATGGACACTGATCATTTAAAAAATGCTATGGTCAAATATTGAAAACACCATCTTTTCCCCCCATATTTTTAATGATTTCGTTTTGTCAATTTATAATCTGTAGTATTGAGTTAAACACAACATAAATTTTCTTATTTAATTCTTTATTAAGTGATTTGCATGGAGTATCTTACTCTCTTGTTACTTTAGGTATTTGTTGCCGTGGTAAGTACTTTAGTCAAATTTTTGAGCGATACAAAAATGTTAGTAAGGTTCGAACAACTCGATGTTAGTATATAACAGTGTACGACAAATTTTGAGAATTATGATGCAATTCACAGACGATCCAAACTTCCATCTTAGATTTTCAAATCCATTCGCTATTACATAGTCAATCTTGTAAGTCAATAATATTGAAAATTAGTTGTAAACTAAACAGGAAATTTAAACTAATATATCAGTCGTTCAGGGCGTTTTAACGCGAAATATCTGCATACTATCTAATAATGAAAGTGCTGATAAGAGCTTGACATACTACAAAATTTTTATTTTTAATTTTGAGATGATATAAATATATAGCTAATATGAATTTATATGAAAGTATTCTGGAACTTTTTAAATTTGTAGTAGTTTCGTCGAGGTGGCAAGGGTTGTTCGTCAATTTGTCAAAAGTTTTTTCGATAAAAACAAGTGAATAGCCGAAGCCGGAAAAACTACGAAAAAACGAAAGATATAGCGAGATAAGTACATTTTCATAAAAAGGGCGCGTATGCTTTCATGCTTTTGCCTAATATTGATATTTACTTGAACTGAATAATAAAACACATTGTGTGACAAAGGGTAATTTGATTGCCTACAAATTACTATATTAGGTTCGAAAATTGCTTTTTGCCACTTAATTTTGGATGAACAAATTAGCTGTCACAGTCCTATGATTGTGTCGAAGTGGCATTGGAACGGATGGTGTAGGAGTGAATTTAGGGTACAATCGCGGCTTACCTTTAAAGTAGGTATTTTTGGTAATCAAAACGAGTTTACGTGGCTAATACGTTATACTAAGCATTTTAGATAAAGTCTACTGTTAGGGCCCGGGCCAGTAATGTCTAGTCAAAGCTGAGATAAATTCAAATTTAGAACTTTACGAAATCAAGGGTTTTAACTTTGAAAATAATATTAAAAACAGATGTTGAATCATCTTCCATTCTGTCATAAAGCTCGAAAATAGGTTAGCCAAAAGGTTAGCTAGCTCAAAGTAAATTCATTAAAATAACTGATGTTTCGCGTCTGAGCAACAATCAATCTTTTGGACGTTTGAGGAAGCTATAATTTCTAGGTCTAAACCTAACTTTACAAAGTGTGGCATGGAAACTTGTTTGAAAGAATTTTGGGTTTCACATTGAGATTAATTTTATACTCAATGACTTACTCTTTTAAAAAAATTAGAAAAAAGACTACTATATCGTAACAAAGTGCTCGAATGAGAAAGTAGATCTAATAAACTTCAATTATAAACTACTAAGGGATAAAGTAAGTAAAGTGGTTTGAGTGGTTGATGGTAACGATGACAATTTATAGATTAAATTTTTCAGTAATCTGACTGACGCAACATATGTACTAGATCAGTGGAAGGCGGAGGTGTAAAACAGTTTTAGCTGTATTGATAGAACTGCAAAAAGATAGGGCCGCAAAATTAATCTGCACATTTAAGCAAGTTCTGAAAGAGGGGAGCGTTCTCCTAGGATACAAAGCCGAGGGGTTAAATATTAAATTTTCCGTAATATAAATTTAAGATCTATATTTTATTTGCGATATCAGTACAAAAATTCATAATTAAATCCGCATATAAAAACTTTTGAGGAAACACAGGGAGGTCATGGCAAATACTATGATAACATATGGTCGTAAAATTCTACCGAGATTGCCAAGAAAAATTATACCAAAAAATTTAGGAACATAGGTAAATATTTATTTATTAGTGTATTGATTTCATGCTCCACATTCAAACTCATTTCCCAAAAAACAATAATTCGCTTTTTCCAAAATCAAACTCAAAAAGTTTTAAAAAAGGTTATAAGGGATTATGAAATACACTCCTAACGTTGAGAAAAGAAAAATCATTTTTTTGCTATATAACATTGCAATTACAAATCATATATATTACCCGATTTTTTAAAAATAAAATTGCACTCAAACAAATGGGTTTAAAATGTTTAGTAAATAGTTGGAAATTAATGCAATTTATAGAAGATAATCTAGATAGCCTTATCTCCAAATATATTTTTTTCCAGTTTTTTGAATCAACCTTTGAACAGAGCCCATCAACTCCTTTGTAACGTTAAAAATATTTAATTTTTATTCGGTTTAAAAATAAAAAATATTTTAGTTCTACATTTTTCGAAAATATAAAAACTGGCCCTCAAAATTTGATGACGGAAACCCGGGGTTAGGGGGGAAATCTGAAAATATTAGTTTAATATCATAAATTGATCAATAGATTCCAAAAATTTGTCCCTTGTAATAGTTTCTGAACTTAATCAAATCTTTTTTTTTACAAATATTCATGTTTAAACATTAGCAATTAAAATAATGCAGGTTTAGAAAAAATTTAAATGATAAATAAATGTCCAGTTTTCAAATTTGTTTACTTAAGTTCTATTGAAAAATTAGCCAGTAATCGCAAAAACTTAAATTACGCGATAACAAAAAAAAAGTTAAAAATATTAACTAATAAGTGGCATTTTATTTTTTTGCAAAAATTTAACGAAAAAGCTAACACTCACAAATTTAATGCTCGACAAATTTATTTCTAACATTTAAGACTTACATTCATACATTTTAAAATACATATCTCTTAAAACTACTGCAGGTGGAGAAACTTAATACTTTACGCTTACTAAAGGCTCTATTAACATTGTTTCATTTTTATAATTTATAATATAAAAATTCAAAATTATTTAATATCTTTAATGACACCTAATAAATTAATCGGTTTAACTCTTCAACATAGTTTCAAAAAAACTAAAGTTGAAGAGAGCGGACTGGATTTGGCACTACTCGAACAAGCACAAGCGCGCAAAAACAATATTTAGCACTTAAATTGGTGGGTCCGCAAATGATTAGTGATTGCCGCGCCTGAAAATGACAAAATACGGTGAATAGTAAGATACATCTTGATTCAGTGTGGCATAGTAGAAGCTACAATACATAGATTTAATTTTGATTTTGTCATACTAAAATAATTTGTGGTCCTCGGTGATCGTACCCGGAGTAAAACTTGGTCAAAGCAGTTAACTAAACTGCTTCCAATTTAAAATTTATGAACCTGATATATCGAAAGCTGCAATAATTAAACAAAAGACACATCCAAAATAAATCCTGAAATTTCGATGATTGGCTGCTCAATTAGAAATAAAAAACATCATAGTCATTTTCAGCCTTTTAGGCAAATTAATAAAGTTCATTGCACTTACACAAAAATTAGACCTAATTTGAAGGAAAAGCATTTCAGTCTTAAACATCCTATTACTAGTAAAAAAAAAAATAAGTGCAAATCAAAAATATCTAATAAAATTTAAATTTATTTTCAATCATCATTGACGATAGGGAGCAAATATTTAACTCAATTGAAAAAATTTATTAAAATATAAGTAATAAAAAAATTTGATGTCGCATTTTTTAGATTTTCAAATCTAAATTTTGAGTTTATTCGAGTTTGAGGTCAGTCGGTTGAGTTATTTTTTAAAATATTATAAAGTTTAATTTCAATTGGCGCTTTCTGCAATTCATTCATTTTTGCTGATGTAAATTATAATAAATTTTACATTAAAAAAATTAATTTTACATCGAATGTGCATCGAATTTAATAAATGTAATGTTCCATTATAATATAATCAATAATCATATCTAAATAAACTTTTATAAATTTTACCGTTTAAATTTTTTTTAATATTTAACTACTATTTTTTAAACAATATTTTTTTAAATTTCTAGAAAATTATAAGATGTAGCACTAAGTTTTCTTAAAAAGTCAATAAAAGTTTTTAAAATTTTGAAATTCTTGATATTCTAATATAAAAATAGCATATGGTTTGTTTATAAGCTTTTTATTTATTGTTTATTTGCGTAATATCCAAATTTTAGTGTATTATGTTTTTTACAAATATTTTTATAATAACTAAGTCAATTTTCTAAAGCTTATAGTATCGAAATCTATTTTAATTTATAGCTAATAATCATTTTAACGTGACTTTCGGCAATATATTATTCTTATAAATTTCCTGATGATTCTAACCAATATTTTTTTAAAATTTTCCAAAAAAGAATGAACTGAAAAACGCCCATATACATATTTCAATAACTGACTAGTTAATATTCCATTATTGCATTAAATTTTTATGTCGAATACACATTCGATAGACTATTATATAATGTCTTGATTTTCCAGACCAATAAAATTTACCAATGACTTAATATTGCTTAATATTTAGCTTTAACCTAAATAATATGGTATTATGATATCTATTGTATATTCCTCATTAGGGCAGATACTTGCTGACTTTTTAAATTACAAAATTTTTTTGTTATGGAATTAGACAATTCTAATCTATGATTTAGGTTAGCGTGCGTAATTTTACTTGTGGTGACCTATCCAGTATAAAATCACTGTACTTAGCTACCTGAGCTGCTAAACTGAATACATACATTACTCAAAATATTGGATGAGAGATGAGTAGACAAAAGTAAAATATCATGCTAACCAAGATATTTTCAAGGTGTCGAGGACGAAACAGTAAATGCTTTTTCTGATTGACCTATTAAAAAAATGTTTAGTTTGTTTTAATTAAGTCCTCCTATTTTTTAAAAGTATGTATGTCATTCTGCCCAAAAACATTTTTAATAGGTCATATCAAGAAAATTCTAACTTGTGGCACATTTTCTGTTTGTCCTAAGCCTTCCCTGCCCCCTATGTTGACCTGAAATATCTTGGTGCCTGATATTTTAGAAGAATTTTCCAAGGCACCAAATTTTTAATCTCCTCTCCTCTTTCTCATCCTACGGTGGTACAGCGTTGAGTATTGCAAGTTAATGTATGTATTCTGCGCTCAGGTAAAACAAGCCGCAGTGAGGATTTAGTACTTGGATGGGTCACCACAAGTAAAATTATACTTTTTGGAAACCCTAGCCTAAAATCATAGGTCAGTTGTCATATCTCTTTACAACTCATGGCTAAAAAATTTTGTGGTTTAAGAAACAACGACTCAAAGGGTATACCGCCCCTAATGGGGAATATGCATGGGGATATCACAATCATAATAAATTTTAGGTTACAGAAGCTTGTTTAAGCAATCAATCGTATTTAAATATTAAAAAGTAATATTGTCATTGGTAGAATTTTTTATTAGTTTCTGAAAATCTAAAGACATTAAAAAATATAATAATTATCAGGTATATTCGACATAAAAATTTAATACAAAAATGGAATATTAACTAATTAGTTATGAAATATGTATATGGGCGTTTTCAGAGTTTATTCGTTTTTTTTGGAAAATTTTAAAAAAATATTGGTTAAATGTGGGAAATTTTTATAAGCCTTAAAATATTTTCGAAAGTCACGTTAAAATGATTATTAGCTATAAATTTAAATAAATTTCTAAATATGCTTAGAAAAAATTGCACCAGTTGTATAAAAATGTTGTAAAAAACACTAATTATAATAAATTTGGATGATACCCAAATTTTAACATCAAAAAAATAAATAAACTTTTTAAACGCGCCCGACATATGATATTTTTTTATATTAGAAATATCTAAAATTTCAAAAAATTTTAAAAAACTTTTTTATTACATTTTAAAAACTTAGTGCTATCTGTCATTTTTTCCTAGCAAAATTTAAAAATTTTTGTTTAAAAAAATAATGGTTAAATGTTAAAAAAAATTTTAAACGGTAAAATTTATAAAAGAGTTTATTTAGATATGATTATTGGCTATATTATCATGAAACTTAACATTTATTAAATTTATACAATATTCGATGCAAAAAATTAATTTTTAAATATTAAGAATTTGTATAATTTAACATTTTTCAACAAAAAATGGATGAACAATAGGCGCCCCGAATTGAAATTAAAACTTTATAATATTTTAAAAAAATAACCCAACTGACGAGCTATAAACACAGAATAAACTCCAAAATTTAGATTTAGAAATCTAAAGTATGTAAATGAAATTTTTTTTTAATTACTTTTAATAAATTTTTTTTTCAATTGAGGTTCGATATTTGCCCCATCGTCAATACGTAATTGAAAATAAATTTAAAACTTATTAGATATTTTGATTGCACTTCAAAAGTTTTTTTATAGCTTAGTAAATGATGTTTAAGGCTGTAAATGCTTTTTCAGCTACAAATTAGGTCTAATTTTTAATAAGTGCAATAACTTCATTAATTTTGCCTAAAAGGCTGAAAATATTGGTGCTTTTAATTTTAAGTGAAACGGCACCATCACTGGGAAATTTCGGAATTATTTATTTGGATTGTGTCTTGTTTAAATTGTCAGCTTGATATGTCGGTTCGCAAAATTTAAATTGGGCAGTTTGAGTTTGCTTCTTTGACACAAGTTTTGCCCGACTCGATTGCGAGGACCTGTTAAAATTATTTTAACATGAAAAAATTTAAAATTAAAATGTTTAATGTGAAGCTTCTACTATACACACTGAATCAACGATGTGTCTTACAACTCACCGTATTTTTGTCATTTTTCTAGGCCCGACGGCAAGCCAGCAATTTGCGGACGGCCAGGCAAATTCTAAGGGATAAATATTGTTTTGCGCGCTTGGCTGGCAATTGTTCGAGTGGGTGCCGAATCCAGTCCCGCATCTTTCTTAAAACTTTTAGTTTTTTTTTGAAACTATGTTGAAAGTCAAACCAATTTATTCGGTGTCATTAAAGATATTAAATAATTTTGAATTTTTATATTATTAGAATTATAAAATAAAGCAATGTTAATAAAACCTTTAGTAGGCGTAAGTATTAGTTTCTCTTACCTGTCACTGGTTTAAAGAATATGATTTTTAAAACCAGCATGAATGTAAAATCTTAAATGTTAAAGAAATAAATTTGTCGAGCATTAAATTTGAATTGTTAACTTTTACCGTTTTAAATTTTTGCAAGAAATTAAAATACCTTATTAGTTAACATTTTTAACTTTTTTTTGTTATATCGCGTATGTTAAGAAGTTTTGCGATTACTGGCCTAATTTTTCCCTTAGGACGAAATAATTAAACAAATTTGAAAACTGGACATTTATTTATCATTTAAATTTTTTCTAAAAACCTCCTTAATTTTGTTGTTAATGTTTAAACATTGAATATTTGTAAAAAAAGATTTGATTAAAGACCAGAAAACTATTACAAAGGACAAATTTTTTGAAATATATTGATCAACTTATGATATAAAAAACCTAATATTTTAAGATTTTACCCCTAACCTTCATTCATCAAATTTTGAGGGCCAGTTTTTTATATTTTGAAAAATGTAGAACTTAAAATAATTCTTTATTTTAAACCGAATAAAAATTAAATATTTTTAACGATACAGGAGTTGATGGGCTCTGTTCAAAGGATGATTCAAAAAACGGAAAAATATTTGAGATAAGGCTATCTAGATTATGTTCTATAAATTGCATTAATTTCCAACTATTTACTAAACATTTTAAACCGATGTTTTGAGTGCAATTTTATTTTTAAAAATCAGATAATATATATAATTTGTAATTGCAATGTTATATAAACAAAAAAGATAATTTTCTCTCAACGTTAGAATGTATTTCATAATCGCAAAACCACTGTAAAGCTTTTGGGCTTGATTTTGGGAAAAGCGAATTATTGTTTTATGCAGAAATGGGTATTAATGTGGAGCATAAATCAAGATAATAAGAAATAAATATTTACCTATATTTAAATATTTTTGGTATAATTTTCTTGGCAATCTCGTTGGAACTTTACGACCTGTGCTATCATAGTATTTGCCATGATACCTGTGCTTTCCAAAAGTTTTTTATATATAATTAATTATGATTTTTATATGATATCACTTAAGTAAAATATAGATCGCTGAATTTAATAATTACAGAGAAAATTTAATACTTAACCCCCGGCTTGTATCCTAGGGGCAACTCCCCTCTTTCAAAAACTTGCTTAAATGTGCAGTTAATTTTTTGCAACCCTTTCTTTTTTGCAGTTCTGGCAAGCCGTTTAATTAAACTGTTTTTACGCCTCCGCCTTCCGCTGATCTAGTACTATTGTTGCGTCAAATGGATTACTGAAAATTTAATCAATAAATTAAATAACCGCCCTCAAACCACTGGCTTACTTACACCTCTTTATGGTTGTATAAATTGAAGTTTATTAGATCTACTTTTCTCATTCGAAATTTTTGTTACAATGCGTGAATTAACTTTTTTCTAATTTTTTTAAAAAAATGTCATTAAGTTTGATAAAATTCTTCCAATGGCAGAATGCTTAAACTTTCTAAGTTTCCATACCCACCTTTTTAGTAAAGTTAGGTTTTTAAGACCTAGGAAATTATTAGCACTCAAACGTCCAAAAATTGATTGTTATTTAAACTAGACGAAACATCAGTTATTTTAATGAATTTAACGCTGGGAAGCCAACCTTTTGACTTCTAGCCTATTTTTTTTCAAACTTTATGACAGAATAGGAAGATGAATTATGAAGAGATGCAGAACTTATGCAATAAATCTGTTTTTTAATATTATTTTCAAAGTTAAAACCCTTATTTTCGTAAAACCGAGTTCCAAAATTGGGCTTTATCTCAGCTTTGATAGATTTATAACCGGGTTACAATGTAAGACTAGCTATCTAAATGCTTAAATAGCAATTAGCCAAAACAAACCTTTTTGACATTAACAGTAGTATACCCTGCTTTTAAGGTAAAGCCGCATTGCTACCTAAATTCACTCAACAACACCTTCAAATGACTTCGACCCAGTACTTAGAACTAGTACAACGCCTTTAATTTGTTCATCAATTAATAAAGTGGGAGTGGCAAAGCCAATTTTTCGAACCCCAATATGGTAATTTTCGCAATCAAATTACCCTTTGTCACACAATGTTTTTTATTACACAGGTCAACAAATATCAATGTTAGACAAAAAGAGCTTATGAAAACATAAACATATACCCCCATGATGACCTTATCTCATATATCTTCGTTTTTCGTAGTTTTTCCGGCTTCGGCTCCTTAGATCCGTCCTTATCGAAAAACTTTTTGACCAAATTGACAGATTTCGCCACCTCGAGAATACCCTTAAAATGAAAAAATTCAAGAATCTTTTCATATAAATATTCCTAGTAACTTATATTTATCATCTCAAATAGAAATAAAATTTTGTAGTATATCAAGCTCTTACATCAGCATTTAGATAATACGGAATATTTCGCGTTAAAACTTAAATACGACACGATATATTAGGCTTATAAAAATTTTATTTGAAGTTTACATAATAGTTTTCAATATAGCTGACTTACTAAGGATTAGAAAAACGGTAACGGATTTGAAAATCCCTAAGATGGCAGGTTTGATCTCTGTAGTGAGCTCATAATTCTCAAAAATTTGTCGACCTGTGTTATATATAAAGTCAGTTGTCGGAAACCTTACTAACATTTTGTATCACTCAAAAATTTTGACTAAGCCCTTACACGTCAACAAAATGCCTAAAATGTAATTTTGAAAGAGGTAAAGGTTCTCTATGCAAATCACTTAATAAAATTAAATAAGAAATTTTATTTTGTGTTCTTTCTTCAATACAAGATTATAAATTGACAAAACGACAAAAAAGTATAGGGGAGAGCGGGCGAGATGGTTTTTTTTTTCAATATTTGACCATAACTTTTTTTTAAATGATCAATTCAATCATTGTATATCTCCCAAAGATAGGTATTTTAATACTGTTTTTTAAATCATATACAACTTTATTTTAAACTGTTATATTTTAACAGATATTTCGAGTCAAAAAAAATCATTTTTTTCCGCCACTTCCCCCCAACAACGGGGCGAAGTGGTGAATAAAGGGGGCGAGATGGTTGGTCAACAAATGAGTTCAAAATAAACAAGAAATAATATATAAGGGGTCATTACACATTTTATTACTTAAAATAATTAAAACATAAATGATGATAAATATATATTTAGATGACTTTTGAGTTTTTCCCCTTTTACTAGTTAACAATAGTATGGAGCAAAACAAACTCATTAAATATAATAGATTACTGGATATTTGGGCAACTAGCAAATTTTTTTCCACCCACCTTACCAAAAAAAGCTAATTGCATAGCATTTTCGTTTGGTTAACACTTTTTCGCTTGTTGTTTTTCAAAATAATAAACAGCTGATAAAAATGAAAAAAACCACCTGACCCCCAACTACATCGCCCCACACCCTCTTAAATATGTAAAAACAATTTGGCGTTTCCAGGAGGCTTAACATATACAATAGTTATAGACACTTTTTTTTAATAAAAAAACCCCTTTTAGTTATTTATTTCATTGATATTTTGACTAAGCGCAAAAACCATATAAAAGTTTTTTCGATGAGTGCCCAAACAGTCTAATTACCCTATTTTTTTAATAAATGGTCTTTTAAATTTTTTTTCTTCACTTTTGAAGTTATGCTTACCAAAATATATTTTTAGAACCCATTTTCAACCAATTTAATTTTACAGTGCCCAAAATATTTGATAAAATTACTTCGCTCCATTTGCCACCTCGCCCCGCTTTCCCCACTAATAAAGTTGGTGAAATTTTTTTTTACGAATCAATTGTAATACCCAAAAGCTTCATAAGAAGCCTGCCATCGGGCAAATAATAAGTGGATTGGCACAGGTAGTGAGGAAAGCAAAACCATATGAAAGTTAAATATGTTATGTCAATGTTCCCTTCTGTTATGTTCATCTTCAAATACGAAATGCATAGCAAATACGAGTACGTTGAGCGGGCACCAACAGACAGCGCATATAATTATCATGGTCACCTGATAGACGTAAATTGACGTATAATATCTTGAAATCTAATTGATGTAATTGTAGAGGGCCAGCATTTACCAAGTCTAGGGGCTTTTGGCAAGGTTTCACAAAATAGGCAAGGGTGGTTTTGTACTCACGTAGGCCCGTTAAGTAATTAAATGGGCAGTCAGGTCCAGTAATATATCTAAGCTGAACTAAGTAGACTAGGCCTGGTTAAACTCAAAATCAGCTAACAGGTGACAAAAACCGGGCCAAAAAAATTTTTAAACTTAGCTAACCCCTTCCCTAAAGCTTCTATTCAGCGGAAATCAATAATTTACATGAACTAGATTTTAAAGATGAAACCTTAAAAAGTCTTTTTTATGAATTAACTTGTCTTGTAATGTAAAATAATTAAAAAGACATACCAAGTATTTTTGGGCCAATAACTCTTTTTCCACATTAACAGTATGCTCCGAATCCTCCGTGCTATTCGTACTTAGGGTAGATATTTCTGAGGTACGTGAGATGAGGAGAGTCCTTAATAAGTAATGTGTTACTGTTTTGCCTTACGTTGGAATTATTGATGTCACTGCTCATTTCATTTTCGTAGACTGCTCCTACACCGGGCCGTGATAGATATCCATGGTGAGTGAGATCGACCTGAATATCCATAAATAAATATCCAACATTATCAAATCAAATGACGACGTTATATATAAATGACTTGAGGCTAAATACGATGAGACTATTGGCGCACCGAGTGGGGGGAAAGCCTGGTGCGCATCCCCACCCCCCGCCCCATTTGCTAAACGTTTTTTTGTTAAACGTCCAAAAATCCAATAAAAATCAGGCCTAAATTCTGCATTCTTAAAAGAGACCTAAAGTCACAATTAAAATTTCTTACTTTGGTCTGAAATGCAATATTTGACAATAAGGTTTTTTAAATTGTTCATATTATTAAGCTTTGAGCGCCTACTTATATTCACCTATAAAACAATGAGATTTAGGCCCCTATAGTGGCGCTTTAAATTACATCTACAAAAATTATAATTAGAAAGATAAGCATTTAGAATACTTTTTTTGTATATTTTTATAATGTTTTTATAAACCTTCCTTTTCGATTAGCCTTTTTTTTTCAAACTGTCATAAACATTCCATAAACTTTCAATATTAGTAAAAATGCCAAAATGGACTTTTTTGCAATCTTAAAGATTAAAAAACCTAACAAAACTTGAAAAATATTTATTTTTGGTAAATTAGTTAAATAGAACTTTAAAATAAATCAAAACAATATAGCATAATTTACTAAATTTTAAACAATTTTTTAATTTTAAAAAATTAAATTTTATTAGACTTTTAGCTAGAATTCGCCACTTGATTTTCTTTTTTTCGCACTCTCGTCACACAGACAGTATTATAGACATTGTTACAAAATTGTCAAGGCCCGCTATAAAAAGAATGCATATAATTTCAATTTCATTTTAAGCCTCAAATGAGTCATAGATAAATTAAACTCTAAGGTTTTTAAAAATTATCCACACTTAGTTTTAAAATTATTGATTATTTTTTTTATAACATCGAGCTCGTAGTTTAAATTGCCCTCTTGATTAAATTAAAAGTATGTGCCCAAACTTTTAAAAATAAATTTTCTTACCAATTTTATTAAAATAGAGACACATTATTTATTGGAAGTTAAATGAAATATCTAACTTGTGATTATTTCTAAGTATTTTGTTTATGAGTCTTTAGTCGCAGTTCAATGGAAGGTGTATACTCATGTAAATATGATTGGCGAAAAATGGCAAAAAGAATGATAAATCAGATTTAATAGTATGAAAAAATTGCATTAAATTCGATCTCGCTACCTGTATTTAATTTTCCTGATTTGTGTTAAATTATATCAGTGTTTTAGAATTATAAAATTTTAACTTTAAGTGTTTTATTTATTTATTTATAATAGATAAAATATTAAAAGCATTTTAAGATTTATTTAATTAAATTTCAAGCGTGTTTTTATAGTTTAAATTAATCCAATTTTTAATTTTGTCGAATCAGTTAGCTTAGTGTGAACATTAAAGTCTTACGTACAAGAGGTCTGATGTTTGACTTCCGCTCGTATGTGACTTTTTTCGAATTGTTAAACTTACACAATTACTTGAAGCTGCTGACTAGCTAGGCAGCATACGATATGCAAGTTAGAAACATAAGTTGCCGACGTGCGAAAAAACCTCGGCAGATCTATTCAATGTAAATGAACTCCGTGTAAAATGACCTTTACACGAGTTCATTTTACACCGAATACACCTGCCCAATTTACCCTAGGGCAAAATCATTGCTCTATGGATTTTAAGGGTATTGACTATACTTAAAAGAACTATAAAATGAAACTTTGGTTTGGAACATAATTGTTTTACCTATATATATTTGCCTTAGTTACTAAACTGACAAAACGTATATAATCAAATTATTTACAAATTATATAATTGCCTGTTTAAAAAACTTTGATATATATATATTTCTGAAGCTGTCTTTTTTTAACATTACCTCTCAATACCGCGGGAAGGCAAAGCTCAAATTGGCAATTATACATTCAAAGAGGGTTTGACAAACACGGTTTTATAAAAAAATTGGTGAAAATTTTTTCGAAATGAAAAAAATGTTTCTACCTAAAGGGGAAAAAACTTATTTTTTGTCCTATCTAATCGGCGGAAGTCTCTTTGAACCCACATCGCTTAACCAACCATCGGCTGTTATTTCTCAAATATGTTATTAGTCTTAAAAATTCAACTACACCGGTTACGACAAAGTTTTTTCCAAATTAATGGATGTCATTTTGAAGTGTTTTCAGAGCACTGTACAACATAATATGACACACAGGGTTTTTACAGGTTTTTAGAGAAAATTTACTTGACCACCCGGCTTTAGTTTTTTCCACTCCATTTTTTATTACTGGGCTCATATTTGAGAAAAATACACACCAGTTATAAATGCAAAGGTCTTGAACTTAAAGTTATTAACAATTAACTTTCGAATATTTAGTCTAAACCAGGGCTGGGGAAAAAAACTAAATGAGCTTTTTTTAACAAGTTTTTGAGTTTTTTTCCCCAAATGCCCACAAACTCGTGGTCATGGCAAAAGAAAAACCCCTTTTCTTGCTTAAAGAAAAGGGGATTGTTTAAAAAAAGCCCCCTTTTTTCAAAAACCTCCTAGGAGCTTTAGGAAAAATTAACCCACCCATCATCTATTATAAAGAAAAAAATCAAAATTTTTCGAAATTATTATAAGGAAAACGTAAAATGGCGTCTCTTTGGGGCTCTTTTTAAGAGCCACTTTTGTGGGGTTTTTTTTTGCCCCTTTTCTTAATAAGAGCTTTTTTGAATTCTTATTTTGGCCCTTTATTTGTAGCCCCCTTTCTTTTTTTATGTTTTGGGGGAAAAAATGAGCTAAAGTTTTTTGCTCTCTGTTGTCCCAGCACTGATCTAAACCCGTGACAAAAATCACTAAGTTTAGGAAAACAATTAAATTTTATAAGAATCGAAATGCCTTAGAATGTTTTTTTATATTTTGCACTTTGGTATTTGATTTAAAATTCTTGAAAAATTTAATGAGAGTTTTGATATTGAATAACAAAAATCTAGTAGCATTAGGATTTTATGATCTAAAAACAGACGGACATGTCAAAAATTATAAAATCAGCTGACGGGGCAGGTCGAGCTGGAATTTTTAAATTGGCAGATTAACCAGCAACCAGAAATGGGCGTCCATTGACACAATAGAATTTATTTTAGTAATTTAAGAAATTTAAAATAATATTCGTTAATATAGTAAATTAAATTTTTAGTTTATCAAGGGCACCTTCATAAGCTTTTGTTATTTTGCAAAAAAAAGGTTTGTTTTCCTAATATGCAATTCAATATAGGGGAAAAATACGTAACTATATTTTTGGCAATATGCCGTTTCTAAGGGGTGATTAATCATTTAGATCTATAGATGTAAGATATCAAATTTATTTACGGCTAAGGCCGTGTCTTGTTAATAGTTTGTTTTTTATTAAAATTCTAAACAATGAGACTTTCTATCTATCATAACGCATTTTATAACACTTTTTATCAATATGGTGCTAAAATGCCTATAAAACCATGATTCATACAGTGCTGGGAAACCAGAGCCAAAAAAACTTTGGCTCATTTTTTCCCCCCAAAACATAAAAAAGAAAGGGGGCTACAAATAAAGGGCCAAAATAAGACTCAAAAAAAGCCCTTATTAAGGGGGGCAAAAAACCACAAAAAGTGGCTCTTAAAAAGAGCCCCAAAAAGCCCATTTTATGTTTTCTTTATAATAATTTCGAAAAATTTTGATTTTTTCTTTATAATAATGATGGGTGGGTTATTTTTTCTTAAAGCTCCTAGGAGTTTTTTTTTTTTGAAAAGGGGCTTTTTTTAAACATGCCCCTTTTCTTTAAGCAAGAAAGGGGCTTTTTTTTGCCATGCCCACGAGCTTGTGGGCATTTGGAAAAAAAACTCAAAACTTGTTAAATAAAAGCCCATTTAGTTTTTTTTCCCAGCCCGGGATTATGCTTTTATACTCATTTTTCGGAAAAAATGGAAATGTAAATAAACAGTCTAAATTGAACATTGATTATAATTTGTGAAAACAATAGAATTATCCAAAAAAATAACATGGTGTATATATTAAATACCCGGTTGCCATAAATTAAGGCTAACAATTTATAAAAAACCTTTGGTATAATAGAGTGTTTACCAAGTTGCTTGTCCTTTTAGAGCTAGCTCGATTGTCGCAAGGAGCTGAAAGGCGCGTCCTTTTACTTCGATCACCAGCAGTTTCCATCAACTTTGATGGCCGACTTCCATAATTCTGACTCGAACACGTTTTGTGTCTCCTACTATTAATTTGATTGTGCTTATGTGGTGGCTGTGAGTTTCGTGTTTTACAGATTCCCGGTTGTGATGGAGCTTTTAATGAAAGATGAAGCATGAATTTTTTTTTTATTTTTAAATTAAATAATTGCAATTTAAAAATGGTACAAAATATTATTTAAAAACGACTTATGAAAACTATACTAGTGATTTTAATATATTTGTAAGTTAAAACTTATTACAACTGATCTAAATCGTTTAATCAGGGCAGGCCGCAATGCCCTTGGTATAATTTTTTGAAAAGCCATATTTTTGCTATATTATGGAGCCACAATGTGCAATTGACCTATAGAGCCTTTCAACGTATGGGTATTCTTATTGATAAAATGGCCCAATTATAGGTCAAAGAATACTTTTTACTTTATCTCTTATATATAAAATACAATTTAATTAGTAACCAATGTATATTTAGCATCAAAAGACCTAGCTAATCAAATGATTACAATCGGTTAAAATAAATTTTGGGAAAACATAAGACTTTAACAATGTTCATGCGTT
Source organism: Acutogordius australiensis (assembly GCA_030555515.1). Lineage (NCBI taxonomy): Eukaryota > Metazoa > Nematomorpha > Gordioida > Gordea > Gordiidae > Acutogordius > Acutogordius australiensis. The sequence goes on along the minus strand of JAUIRJ010000066.1, from coordinate 1,898 downwards.
ACATAAAAAACAAATATCTTAATATTTGCAAAAAAGTGGCACTTTGAACGTGTCCTAACAAAAAAATGATTACTTTTAGAATCGCTTGGGTCATGGTCATCATAATTTGCTGTCGACGTTGTTGGTGGGTCAAAACGATTCCTCATGAGTTATAGAGCTATGGCTCCGAAATTACATTACTTTTGTCTTCGTTCAATATTACTCATCATTGGCAGATGTAGATGATCGATATCTTGTATTAAAATATTTATTTTATATAAGTAACAATATCTTCAAATATGTACTAAATATATATTTTTACGTTAAATCAATATTCCCAGATTTGTGCTAATAGCAATGGCAAAGTTTTATACTTAAGGTTGTTCTAGCCGGGTTCGTCGAAATGGCAGGTGTTTTGGCAATTATCATCAGTTCTCGGTCATTATTTACGTTGTTATCGGTATTCATATTATAATTATAAGGGTTATTATTACAAGCATTATGGATCGGATTATTCTCAAATACATTGTCAATACCACCACCTGGGCGGGTATTTGTAAAACTACTTGTCCTACATTCATTTGCCGAATAATTAGGTCTGGTCAAGGTGTCAGCAAATTCGTTCTTTTGTAAAACGGCCAGCTCACCGCCAACTTTGAGAAATAGGAACGCCATTACAACCAAGGGCATCACGTAAAGTAAGATGAAAACGGCGCGGAGATATTCTTTCGTGTTTCTGTCTATGTTGCGGACACAAAGACCGACTCCTATTTAAGAGATAATTTAGAAAACCTTATTTATTTATTTATTTTTGTTGGTGAGGAGGGTAAAAAATTTTGTTCATTTGATCCCAAAGCAAGTCTATAAATAGTTTGGGGATTGAGATCATCAAATACACCCGTAATTTTTTAGGAAGAACTAAAGGATCAGCGAAGTAATATAAAATGATAGTAAACTGTCCGCACTGATGTAGGTTAAAATTGTACTTTTAAGTTTGTCAAAAGTTGTTTAAATTAATGCCAAGTAAAGTTTACAGGTTTTTTAGGGTCATCAATCCTACCAAATGCGCTATAAAATTTATTGGATTTTTTCTGCAAATAATTGTGTCCAAATAATATATTTATTTACTTATCAGCTGCGATGCCTTGATAGGAAGGTTTCATAACTAACCCCAATTTTAACGAACAAGCCTAAAAATTCCTATCACCCATATACCTATTTTTCTAATATCACATAAAAATTAATTTCAAAAACCAAAATGGATTCCATTAATGTTCTTCAGTTATCTGCCTAAACCTGACCATTTAAATCCGAAAAGTTTGAAAGGCGTTTGTCTCGACTGTTTTACATCTCAGGGGCTATCGGCTTACACGTGGTAAGAGCTTAGTCAATTGAAATAAGTATATCAATGGTTTTAACTTAAAAAACTTAAATATGTATTTGAGCGCTTGGTAATATTTTGCATGAAGGTGCCGTAATCGCGGCCGACTTGGGGCATGGAACTTTAAAAGACCAGAACCTCCATATGCTAGTAATTTGTAATTTATAAAAGCGTCTTTTTCACTACCAAAGAACACTCTATTGAGTTCATTTTAAAATGTCGCAGGGTACATGATTTTCTCCATTTCTCTCAAATAATTCTGATTAAATAATGCAAAATAATTTATTAAAAAATTTTACAACTATTATTGATTTGCTAAACTCGAACGATATTTAGTACCAAAGTTACTCCTTTCTCCCGGAGGAACATCTATTCTATAGTCTTTTCGTTTTTTAAAACATTGAAATAAAACCTTTGGCAATGAAGTTTCCCACAATGTTCTTTCCATCAGGAAGTAGCTATCAAAGAATTGCTCTTTTAATTCCAGCGGAACTTTTTAATATGACCCCACAGGTTTAAATGAGATTTACTAAATTTA